>JAOTRA010000011.1:1434198-1452463 GCA_026260255.1 Pseudolaguvia tuberculata | reverse complement strand
GATGATCAATATGTGTAATGAGTATTAAATGTAAATTTAATACTCATTACACATATTGATCATCAACCATCTACTAATGGTAATATGTTTTCTGCCGACTTCTGATTGAATCACTTTCATCTTACATCACATGACATGATATAGTCACATTTCTGATTTTGTGACTATATCTGATTATGACAAACTGCTTACATAATCTTTTATAACTGACCTTTATCCGATATTCATATTTACACTATACACAGCAAAATAACTCAAGATAAACATACTGACTGGAAAAGAATGTAAAAATGGCACCATAATCCATGGATGCAAGTTTTCTCTCTAAACAATGGGGCTCTTTTTTTCGTTGACACAAAGAGGTGACCCTGGTTAGTGTATAACCGGGGTCTCCAAACTTGGTCCTGGAAGGCTGTAGAGTTTACTTCCAACTCTAATCAAACACACCTGAACCAAATAATCAAGATCTTTGTAGGTGGTGTTGAAACTTGGAGGTATGTGTATTGAGCCAAGTTTTGAGCTGAACTCTGCAGGACACCAAACCTCCAGGACAGAGTTTGGAGACCCCTGGTGTATAACATTAAAGCTGGTCTAATGGGTTCCTTATGAAGTATTTCACATTTAGTTTTAATGCAGCAGAAGCCAGAACCATTAAATAATCACAAATGCTTAAATTCTTTTAATGATTTCCAGAAGCTTTCTGTTAAACAAGTGTGAAATATCACAGTCATTAAATCAGTGTCAGGAGTGTTCAAGTAACGTGACGGTGTGAAAGTTTTGTTTGTGCGGGACACATGAAGAGCACACTAGCAAATTAAGAATGTTGCTTCAATTTTTTCTGAATGTTAATTACAGGTGGTAAAGGCGTATTTCTGTGTCTAATCATGTTAATTTCTTGACATGTTTTATCCTCATTCAGATTATTATGGGTGTAATCTTGCTCTATTACTTGTTGGGGTTCAGTGCTCTCATTGGTGCACTGGTGGTTGTACTGCTGGGCCCCATTCAGTACCTGATTGCCACGAAGCTAGCTGATACACAGAAAAACACACTGGTATAATCTTCCCCTTTATTATATGAAATATTCAAATCAAATTTGTATTTGAGTGTTTGAACATCTGAGTGTTCGTTTGTTAGGACTACTCAACAGACCGTCTGAAAAAAACCACAGAGATCCTGAAAGGTATAAAGCTCCTGAAACTGTATGCCTGGGAGAACATTTTCTGCGACAGCGTGCTGGAAACCCGAAACAAGGAACTCACCAGCCTCAGGACATTTGCTTTTTACACCTCTATGTCCAGTAAGCAGCATTAATTAATCTCATTCTAACAAAAACAACCATTGTGTCTAACAGCAAACCCTCTCGTTTTCTTTTCTGTCTAGTCTTTATGAACGCAGCCATCCCCATTGCTGCCGTGTTAGTGGTACGGCAGCTACTATCATATATTTACTTGCATGAAATCTATTTATGGATATTGTATAAAATTCTTTTTTTAAATGAATCATATATTTTGTTCCAGACCTTTGTGACTCACTCATACATCAGTGATCCTGATGACAGACTGAGTCCAGCCAAAGCATTTGCTTCTCTGGCTCTCTTCCACATCCTGGTCACACCACTCTTCCTGCTCTCCACTGTGGTGAGATTTGCAGTGAAGGCTCTAATCAGGTATCGGGTCTGTTGCCCAACATAGCTTTAAGTTTTTATCAGCAATAAATATATAAAAATTTTACTTTCTTTGTTTAATATGGTCACAGATTATTTGCCTCATTTCACCCTAAAGTCTAAAATGTATTTTGTACAATGTATTTTTTCTACAGTAGCCTACTAATCTCTGAGAACTTGAATAGTCATAATTAAAGCAATATTTTATATCACAGCTCATTTGGGAAATAACATTTCATAGTATTGTTGAACCCCAAGCTGTGTAGTAATTCTTTAAATTTTGATTAAAAATCATATTTATCATGTTACATATATGACATTCATATTACTCTTAATCCCCTGAACTATTTGCAATTCACACATGTAATTCTTTCAAGATTTGAAATTCTTTAATAAATGTATGACTTTTAGGAATGAATCTGATCTTCAGCTAGTTGACCTCACTGGTGTTCCTTTTTGTTTGTATCCTGAAGTGTTCAGAAACTTGGCAAGTTCCTACAAAGTGAAGAGATCGGTGATGACAGCTGGAGAAATGGAGACATGATGATGGCATATGAGCCCTACAAGAAATATTCTGGGGGTGTAAGAACACACATATGCACCCTGTAATTCATTCATTCATTCAAAAAGAGTGAATCTGACTTTGTCTCAGCATGACAATGTTCCTGTGCACAAAAAGCCTGATCTTCACAAAGATATGTTGTTATCTGAGGACTTTTTTGAATCCCTATGACCTAAAACAACATCAGAAAGTCCTAAAAATAAACAAAGAGAGGAAAATTAACACAAAACAGACAGATATATTATTTATTAACACAGGAAGATTATGCAGTATTACTTCTGGGTGTGACCCCCCTTGTGCAGCAATAACAAGAACAAATAAATGTTTTTGGTAGCTGTTGATCAGTCCTGCACATCGGATTGAAGGAAACCTATGTAAAAAACTGCTTAAATTCTGACATGCTGATCAGTTTCCACAATTCTATTGGATTAAGGTCACGACTTTGACTTGGCCATTCTAAAACATTCTTCTTAAACCATTCCCTGGTAGACAGACTCGCTAAGGCTCATTGTCTTGCTGCAGTTGAATTTCAATTCACAGACCTTTTCCTTGGTATGAATCATAATTTCATTGTTCCATCAATGAATGCAGCAAAACTGGCCCAAACTATGGCACTACCGCCATCATGTTTCACAGATGGAATCAGGTTATTATGCTGGAATTCAGTATTTTTCTTTCTCCAAACATAACACCTCTTATTTAAGCCAAAGAGTTCTTATCTTTCATTTATCCACTGTTTATTCATCTGGTATCTTTCAGGTTTGTCCAGGTCATCTTGAGCAGATGAGCAGCATTGTTCTTTTTAGGGAGCATTGCCTTCCTCCTTGCAACCCTGCCATGCAAACCTCTTTTTTTCTGTATTCTTTTGATAGTGGACTGATGAACATTAACATTAGCCAATGCAAGCGAATACTTTAGTTGCTTAGAAGTTTCCTAAGGATATTAACCTTTTCTAGTTTGATGAGCAGTAACAGGTCCTCAGATATCAGATTTTTCCTAGTCAGTATACATCCTCAAACGCAAAATAAAAATCTAGGCCACCAATGATTGTTATCCAGTTGATTGGAAAACACCTGAATCAATTTGCCCCCTTCAAGGTATGTGAGATTCCTGGGGGTTCACATATTTTTGCCACACCCAGATTTGAAATGCTGCATAATTTTCTTATGTAAATAAATATAAGTGTAATGTCTCTGTCGTTTGTGTAATTAGGTTATTTGTATCTACTTTAAAGACTTTTGTGGAACTCTAATGATGTTTTAGGTTATATGTATGCTAAAATATGCAAAGTCTTAAAGTTACTGAATATATATCCAACTGTATTTTCCAAAGGTTGAGAACCACTATTCTAAATAAAGGTTGTGACATATCTCTCTCTCTCTCTCTCTCTCTCTCTCTCTCTCTCTCTCTCTCTCTCTCTTTCTCTCCCTCTCTTGGTTCTACAGACAAAGCTGATAAATAGGAAGCAGCCTCTCCGTTATCAGATGGATAACTACGATCAGCCCATGCGCAGACAGCTGCGCCCCTCTGAGACTGAGGACATTGCTGTGAAGGTCAGAGATCAGTAGCCTCCACAGAGCTCTATCAGCTCAGATTCTCAGGCCCTTCTCACACTCGCAGAGCATATCCTGCTACTGAATTACCAGAGCACTCCACAGGGTCTGCTTGTTCTCATTCTAACTTCACACGTCTGACATATACAGAGTTAAACAGGAACGTATGTTCTAACATTTTAAGATAAATTATTTTGCATTGTATGGGTTTGTGTTTGGGTCAACATTCTTTATAACCACAGCCAGAAAGATGACTGAAATTCTCGTGAGAAGAATTTAATTGTCATTTGTTTTATTTTGTTGTTGTTCTTCTGGCTTTGGGTCCCTGTAGGGTCTATTTCCTTGATGTCTCCCTGTGGGCCAGAGCAGCCTCCTAACTAATGAACTCAATAACAACAAATCAACATAATTCACTGGACACTCTGACCCATGTCACATCCGCTCACTTGCTTGTTTCTTCTCGTCCTTCTCTTTTATTTCTCAGTGCCGACCCAGCTGCTTTCCATTGTCCATTTTGGCCTTTTCCCACTGACTCCAGAGTCTCTTATGTTTTTTTTTGATAGATAAGATCATTATTGTCATTGTAAAAAAAAAGTAGTTCCCAAAAACCTCCAACATATAAAATTAAAATATAAGATGTCAACATCGCTCAGGTGGGTCGCCTCCACCTCCACCTCCAGCTCCCCACTTACCCCCTCTATATCTTCCACATTTCATATCTGTCTGTCCTACCAAAAAGGCAAAACTCTATCTAATAAAATAAAATGGATTAAATTTCTGATGTTTTAAAAATGTTCCTGTGTTGTGATTTTTTTGTTAAGGTGACCAATGGATCTTTCACGTGGGGTAGCAATATGTCAACCCTTTCTGACATCAACATCCGAATTCCTTCAGGTAATATTTTTTTCATTGGTGTTACTTTTAGAAATGTATAGAGATTTTTATTCTAATAATAACCCAGCATGATAATGGATGTCAGTGGTTTTGTGCTCAGGGTCATTGTCATGCTGGAACAGTGTTGGAATCTCTTAGTTCCAGTGAAGGAATATTGTAATGATGCAACCTACAACAAACATTGTAGACCATGCTTCCAGATTTGATAGTTAGTTTTGAGAGGATCTGATGGTCAGGTGACCACCAACATTTGGCAATATAGTTTACGAACCTGATTCCAAAAACGTTGGGACACTGTACAAATTGGGAATAAAAACAGAATGCATTGATGTGAGGGATTCAAATTTCAATATTTTATTCAAAATACAATTTATGAATATATCAAATGTTTAAACTGAGAAAATGGATCATTTTTAAGGGAAAAATAAGTTGATTTTAAATTTCATGGCACCAACACATCTTGAAACAAGGCCATGTTTATCACTGTGTGGAATCCCCTTTTCTTTTTATAACAGTCTGCAAACGTCTGGGGACTGAGGAGACAATTGCCCCAAGTTTAGGAATAGGAATATTGCCCCATTCTTGTCTAATGCATGCTTCTAGTTGTTCAACTGTCTTAAATCTTCAGATCACAGTCATCCAGTATGGTCTTCTAGCCTTGAGCCTCATGCACAGTGATTGTTCCAGATTCTCTGAATCGTTGGATGATATTATGCGCTGTTGAGGATGATCATTAATATAATTCATCCAGTGTTAATAAACATGTATAAAAAGGTCTAAATTGTAAGTGCTTTATTGTAATGGCATGTTTATCAACTAGATCTTATTGCTAATGTATTACATTATTCCCCTTTCAGGTCAGCTGACAATGATTGTGGGCCAGGTGGGTTGTGGGAAATCCTCTCTGTTGTTAGCAATGCTGGGTGAGATGCAGAGCCTTAGTGGGAAAGTCTATTGGAGCAAGTAAGAAAATGTCTCTCACATAATAAAATAATAAAATGTTAATATCTCATTCTAATAGAAGCTAATTTTCTTACTGTTTGCATTATAATGTGTTATATAAAGTGGTGCATTGAGGAATTTGTTTGGTTGCCATCCGGAGCTTAAAGAATAAGTGCTTTTTTTCTTTTCTCTTTACTTCTTTAAGTTCTTTCCATTGCTTTTTGTCCAATTATACAAGCCTCACACCTTTATTCCAACATCATGCTATCAATCACTTAATTCCATCTGGTGAAGATTACTAACACTGTTGGTGTTCTGTTTTGTTTCCTATTACTGGTAAGAATGCTTATGCTCATCTTTTAGTCCATACTGGAGATGGTCTCTGATTAGAATTTGCCAAGTTCAACAGCGTGACACAAAGTCTGTAAGTCTTTTGTGTGCTGCATTACATAATTTAACAGCGTGTTTTTGATACTGCAAATAAACAGGTCATTATCTTATGTAGAAAAATCATTCAAACATTTTCACTACCTCCTTTGGTCGAACCTCTGAATGTATTATTTCATATCATAGTTTTAATTCCGATCAGTGTATGTGAGCGTAAACAGCATCAGATGGGCTTCTGTAGGATGGCTTTGGAAGTATTGAAGAGGAAGAGGACAGAAAAGAGAATAAGATGATGGAAGCTGAAGTAGGAAGACTGTAGTGTGAAATTCAGGGAGGAGGTCAGTCAGCGGCTCGGTGGTGATGTAGAGATGTTGAAGGATTGGAAGACAGCTAAGAGAAGGTACTGGGTGTGAAATCTGGAAGGAAGACTAAGAGACCTGGTGGTGGAATGAGGAAGTGCAAGAGCATAAGTAGAAAGAGGTTGGAGAAACAGAATTGGGATAGGCTGAGAGATGAGAAAAGTATGCAGGAGAATAAGGAGATGAGGCAGCAGGTGAAGAGGGAGGTAGCAACTCAAGGAAAAGGCATATGAGGCGGTGTATGAAAATTTGGACACGAAGGTGGGAAAAAAGTTTTGTACCGGTTGTCCAGGCAGAAATGGGAAGGATGCTAGTTAGAGCAATAAAGGATACAAATGGAAATGTGTTTGCTAGTGAGGAGCGTGTGTTGAGAAGGTGGAGAGAGTATTTTGAGCAACTGATGAATGAGGAGAATGAGAGAGAGGGAGAAGGTTGGATGATGTTGAGATGGTGGAGCAGGAAGTGGATAGGATTAGTAAGGCAGAAGTGAGAGCCTCTATTAAGAGGATAAAGAGTAGAAAGGCTGTTGGACCACATAACATTCCGGTAGAAGTGTGGAGATGTTTAGGAGAGATGGAAGTGGACTTTCTAACTAAATGGTTTAAGAGAATTTTGGAAGATGAGAGGATACCTGAGGAATGGAGAAGGAGTGTTCTGGTACCAATTTTTAAGAATAAGGGAGATGTGAAGACATGCAGTAACTACAGGGGAATAAAGTTGATCAGTCACACCATGAACTTATGGGAAAGAGTAGTTGAAGAAAGGCTGAGGGAAGTGGTGGCTATCTGTGAGCCACAGTATGGTTTCATCCCAAGAAAGAGCATTACATATGCAATCTTTGCTTTGAGAATGTTGATGGAGAAGTATAAAGAAGGTCAGAAGGAGTACAACAGGGTTCCGAGAGAGGAGCTGTGGTATTGTATGAGGAAGTCAAGTGTATCAGAGAAGTATGTGAGAGTGGTGCAGGACATGTATGAAGACGGTGTGACTGCAGTGAGGTGTGCGATAGGAATGTCGGACTGGTTCAAAGTGAAGGTGGGATTGCAATGGTGATGGACAGGTTAACAGATGAGGTCAGACAGGAGTCTCCATGGACGATGATGTTTGCAGATGATATAGTGATTTGTGTTGAGAGTAGGGAGAGAAGGTTGAAAAGAAGGTGGAGGTATGCGCTGGAGAGAAGGAGAATGAAAGTCATTAGGAGTAAGACAGCGTACATGTGTGTGAATGAAAGGGAAGACAATGGAGTGGTGAGGTGTAGTGAAGGTGGAGGAGTTTAAGTACCTTGGGTCAACAGTTCAAAGTAATGGAGAGTTGGACATGTGCAGAGGAGTGACATGCGGTATATTGGTAGAAGAATGCTGTGGATAGAGGTGTCTAGAAGGAGGAACTCCCTCCACACTCTTTATTCACTCCATATAATAATTTGTTCCTAATTAAAGTTTCACTATAAATGTAGTATTGCTACGGATTTTTCATGTTCTTTGTAGCTTTATTTCTTTTCTCTGCTGTCGTTTGCAAACATGGAACATTTGTTAGTGTCTCTTTCGATAAGACAATGACAGAAGTCTTCACAAATACAAATAGTCATAATGGATCACAGGAAAGAGAAGTGTGACACCAACAGGCTGCTAACTAACTCTTTTCACATCTGTTCTACCTTTCTGTGTTTCCTTCTTCACTTCAATGCCCACTAAATTAGGCTTCCTGATTGTGAGGTGCTTCATGATGGCTGCATAAGGTATTCTATAAAGATGTTTATGCACATGTGAGCACACACAATAAGTTTCCTGATAATCCTTTACTCCTTGTGTATACTCATTACTGTGACCAGTTCTGCCGTATTTTTTGGACTATAAGGTGCACTGGATTATAAAGCACTATATCATTGAGAAATATTAATTAATTCATTCATTCACCTTTTTGCCTGCTTATTCCCTAATTCGGGGTCACGGGGGTATGCTGGCGCCTATCCCAGCACATATTGGGCGAGAGGCAGGGGTACAACCTGGACAGGTCACCAGTCCATCTCAGAGCAACTCATAGAGAATCAACCACTCACACACACATTCACTCCTATGGACAATTTAGACTCACCAATCTACCTAATCTGCATGTTTTTTGAGGAAAGCGCAGGGAAAACATTCAAACTTTGCACCGAAAGATCCCCGGCTAGCCACTATTCCACCACACCGCAATTTTGAGAAATATAATTAATAATATTTTTGAGAAATATAAGTGTGCCTTATAGTCTGATATAAGGTACTATAAGTGTTTGCTGAACGTCTGTGTGTTTTATGTCTGCTCTAAATAACAAGCTTAGCAGAATAAACATTTCCAATAAAAGTCCATGAAGATATGTCAATGTGGTATTTGTATGTCTAACTCCAATTTCCATGATTCACAAAGTGATGTTTTGACCCCTGTCAACAGCGAGTATGACACAGATTATTTCTACGAAGAACAGAGGTATTTATTTGCGCATTTGTGTAACAGATGGTCAGTGCAGTGGTCCATACATCTATGTAAACAGCTGTGTATCTAACCATCCATGATGCATTGTGTAAAATCTTAACTATAATGTTTAATGGTGTACAGAAAATGTTGGGAGTCTTTAATAAAGAAACTGAACATAAACCTAGAATGAGTTATGAGCAACTGATTAAGCTCTCTCTCTTTCTCTCTCTATCTCTCTCTTATATTTAGATACACAAATATATAACATATATAGAATAAACAAATAAAGTGTTTAGCACGGTCGCCTCACAACAAGATGGTCCGGGTTTGATTAACGGGCAGGGGATCTTTCTGTGCGGAGTTTGCATGTTCTCCGCATGCTTGCGGGGGTTTCCTCCGGGTACTCCAGTTTCTTCCCACAGTCCAAAAACTTGTACATTAGATCGATTGGTGATTCTACATTGTCCATAGGAGTGAATGTGTTTGTGAGTGGTTGTTTGTCTATGTGTTGCCCTGCTATGGACTGGCGACTCGTCCAGGGTGTAACCCCCTCCTATTGCCCTATGTGCGCTGAGATTGCCCTGTGACCCTTCATGTTCCTTATTCTAAGATCTAATCTTGTGTGTGCGTGTTTTTGTTTAAAGGTGTTGAATGGTTTAAACACCATTTAGGCAGTAATCCAGTGTTTATCAAGTCTGAGTTACATTTGGTTATTAGTGTCAATGCTCAAAATTCATTAAACCCAAATAAGTTTACTGTATATTTCTTATTTGCAATGTTTTTCATTAGAAATTGTTTGTTCTATTAAATCAGGCATAAATAACGGTTTAATCATTTCATCACTGATCCTGATGCTTGTGATTGGTTACAATGTTACTGTTCTTTTAAAATATTTATTAAACTGTTATTACAATGATAAAAACAAAATGTTATAATAATTAAAGTTATTCTTAAATATTGTTGTATATTGTTTCTGATTGGAATATTTGACTACCTGCATTTAAAAAAATCATTATTAATTTGTGGACTTCATATCTTTCATATCTTCAACACTTAATGTGCTGTAGTGTTTAAATTGCTATGACTGAGCTATGGTTGACTTTTGTTTTATAGTAAGAACAGATATTCTGTGGCATATGCAGCTCAGAAGTCTTGGCTGCTGAATGCTACTGTAGAGGAGAACATCACATTTGGAAGTCCTTTCAATAAGCAGAGGTGAGAGCTTAGTAATAAAAGTGTTATTGCAATATAAATGAAATCTTTGACATCCATATTTATTTTGATTTATATTGTCATATTAAGAGAATCTTGCTTTATATCCTTCTGTTTTCTATGTACAGATACAAGGCTGTAATTGATGCTTGCTCACTGCAGCCAGATATTGATCTCCTTCCCTTTGGAGACCAGACTGAAATTGGAGAAAGGGTAAGAGAACCTTTTTCTTATCACTACTCATTATTTCTTTGCTTTAGTATAAAAGACTTGGCGATTCTGCAGTATTGTTTCTTGTTGTACTTCTAATAACCGAATTGGCTTGGAATAAATATCACACAATGACCGGTATATCCGAAATAAAGATAAAAAAATTATAATGTGTTAAATATTTGTTTTTAGGGAATAAATCTTAGCGGAGGTCAGAGACAGAGAATCTGTGTGGCCAGAGCTCTTTATCAAAACACCAACATTGTTTTTCTGGTAAGAAATCTAATTATTTTTAATGAGAAAATATTAAAAGTAGATTAGAAAATATTATGCAAAATAGATAGGTTTATTTGATTTACAAATTGATAATGTATGAAACCGGCTTTTTGCAAATTCTGAAATATGGAAATAAAACATTTTGTGTATGTTCAAAAGTGTAATAACAATAAATACAACTGATTCCATGGATCAGTAATAAATGTATGTTAAATTCTCATGTAAATTATTGAAATATAGACTCTTTAAAAATCTCTTTAAAAAAGCTTCAAACCTCTGCTGTAGTGAAATAAAATAAATTGAATAATATAAAATAAATTGTAGTTTAAACAAGATCACCTGCAGAGTCCGTTTTTTCCTTTTATAAAACCTGAAGAACCTTGCATGGTATGCATCTTGTTTTCCTATAGGATGACCCATTTTCTGCTCTGGACATCCATCTAAGTGACCACCTCATGCAGGATGGCATTCTGAAGTTTTTACAGGAAGATAAGCGCACCATGGTCCTCGTTACCCACAAGCTGCAGTACCTCATTCATGCAGACTGGGTCAGTGTCAGAAACTTATGTAAAATATTGTTCAAATTCTTGCTTTAAATTCTGAATTAATGACAAAATTTAATAAAGAAAAATATTTATTGAAGTATTACAACATTCCATTTGGAATTACTAGGGTTGTGTATCACTAAAGACCTGATGATATGATACAAAACACAATACATACATAATATGTACATTATACATACGTCATAATACGTCACATACGTAATGCTCACTGTGACACTGAGCACAAAGCCCCTGACCTCCATTATCACATAATGGGTTATTAAAGTGAAAAAACACAAAGTCCTGATCTTACTTCCACTGAACCCCTTTAGGATGATCTAAAAGGATGGATGGATGGATGCATGGATGGTTAAAAAAATGGAAGGATGGATGGATGGATGGATGGATGGATGGATGGATGGATGGATGGATGGATGGATGGATGGATGGAGAATAACTCTGGAAAATAGATGTTTGGAATTGCATGTGTTTGATGCTCCGCTCACTATAAGCAGTTACCCATGCAGCTCTCTGGGAATCACACAAACTACATTAGTGTGTTATAGTTCTGCTGGCATGTCCTGTTACAAAAGTTACTTCAGTATCCTGAAGTTAAAGTGTAGTTTATGATTTCCTGTAACTTTTGCTTGTCAGATCATAGCGATGAAGGACGGCTCTGTGTTGAGAGAAGGCACACTGAAGGACATCCAGACACACGACGTGGAGCTGTACGAGCACTGGAAGACTCTCATGAACAGACAGGACCAGGAACTACAGAAGGTCAGACCACGCCATTAATCCACACGGTTCCTGTGTTTAGGACACTGAGGTTATCTTGGTGCACTTTCAGCAGCATTGGGCAGAAAAGTGTTAAAACCTTTCCAGGATCTCATGTTAGTGTTGATGTATTCCAGGAGACTGATTTTGAGAGTCAGACCACACTTGAGAGGAAAACACTGAGAAGAGCCTTTTATTCAAGAGAAGCCAAGAACCAGCTTGATGATGAAGATGAAGGTAATGTTAATGTCTTAATAATGTGTTAATTATAAATGTCCCTACATATTTTAATTCAACAGCATTTTCCTTTTTTTATATAGAAGAACAAGAGGAGGAAGATGATGACGACACCATGTCCACTACCACCAGCAGGCGTTCAAAAATTCCATGGAGGGTTTGCTGGTGTTATTTGTCATCCAGTGGATTTTTCTTGCTTTTTCTGATGGTCACCTCCAAGCTGGCCAAACATTCAGTCATGGTGGCTATTGATTACTGGCTGGCAGCATGGACCTCCTCAGAACCAAATAACTTTACTGATTTCAACCTGGATGCTAACTTCACTCAGGAGCACAGGCCTACGCAAAGTGCTGAGGTAAGGGAAACATCATGATTAAAATAACTGGAGAAAATTGGGATTCATATGTTGTTGGGTTTTTTCCCCTTTTTTTACAGCAGCATCAACCCTATGTGTCAGTGTTCATCATCCTCTGTGGAGCTGGAATAGTCCTCTGTCTTATCACCTCTCTCACTGTTGAATTTCTGGGTCTGGCTGCTGCCACTAACTTGCACCATAATCTACTCAATAAGATCATCCACGCACCTCTTCGGTACATGTACACACCTCTTCGGTACATTCAAATACATGTGCATGTTTAGTGGCACGTCATGTGATACTTAATCTTTTTCTTATACAAGAATGCCATGTAAAAGCCAATATCATCCGTATTTCTGTCCTTGTCAGATTCTTTGACGTTACCCCACTTGGTCAAATTCTTAACCGTTTCTCTGCAGATACCAACATTATTGATCAGGTAAGAAACAACCAACATTACCGACCTCTAAAGTATTAAAAGAACATAATTACACAGTATAAGAAGTGATTATCAGTAGCTTGTTACATTTTTGCATGTCCATAGCTTTTTGAGACACTGATCTGAAAACTGTTCTGGTGTGCGTGTGCGTGCGTGTGTGTGTGTGTGCGTGCGTGTGTGTGTGCGTGCGTGTGTGTGTGTGTGCGTGTGTGTGTGTGTCATCTGCATCTGTGTGTCTCTTTCTCTCTCTCTCTCTCTCTCTCTCTCTCTCTTTCTTTTTCGTTCTCTCTTGCTTTTCCCTGCTCTCCCTCAGCATATTCCTCCTACGCTGGAGTCTCTCACCCGATCAACACTTCTCTGTCTCTCTGCCATTGGTGTTATCGCTTTTGTCACACCAGCTTTCCTTATTGCCCTTGTGCCCCTTGCAGTGGCCTTTTACTTCATTCAGAAGTACTTTAGGGTCGCATCAAAGTGAGTTCTGGTCCAAAAATATCAGAAGTCATTCTATGCAATTTTAACACTTTTTAACCCCTTGTTTTTGTGTACCTCCCATCTACTAGAGATTTACAGGATCTGGATGACTCGACTCAGCTTCCTTTGCTCTGCCATTTCTCAGAGACTACAGAAGGCCTCACTACCATAAGAGCTTTTAGGTCAGTGCCTTAAAAGCCAAAATCTATCTAGATAAGACAGGTTATTAGCAAGCAGTGAACACAGTGAATGCCTCCATATGGTGCTGTCTGGATGGTTCAGCTGCTATGTGATCTAGCATGGAAGATGCGAGTAGACGATTTTATCTGTAAGCGTTAACGACTCATTTACTACATTTAGTCTCATTATTATCAAGCCAAATGCAAGAAATGTATCACCAAATCTCGATTGCTACAGTTTACTAAAGCATGATGATGACTTATCACCTCGTCCTGTACACATTGAATGTGTTGATGCATGATAACATTAAGGGCCATAGCCAGTTTCTATACATTTTCCACTAGTTCTGTTTCAAGAAAGTGATTTTTCTTTCCTTAGACATGAGTCACGGTTCAGACAGAGAATGCTGGAGCTTACCGACACCAACAACATAGCTTACCTTTTCCTTTCTGCTGCCAACCGTTGGCTAGAGGTCCGAACAGTAAGTACAGATCAGTAAACAGAATAAAAAACACATCAAGTTGTGCATTGTGTTGGTGTTAGGGCTGCGGATATTTAATTTGGATAGTTAATAAGAAATGTAAATGCTTAGATTTTTTTCTCTTAGGATTATTTGGGAGCTGTTATTGTCTTAACAGCTGCTGTAGCTGCCATCTGGATGTCTTCTTATGGAGTTCAGCCTGGCTTAGTTGGCCTCGGACTAACATATGCTCTAACAGTAAGTTATTATCAATCCTACCATTAGCTTATGCTATATTATTTGTGTTATATTCTATGACCATCTAGTGCGTTATGATAAAGTAAATGTATTTAAAGTCGATATTACTTGACCTAACTGTGACCGTTGATTCATGGTACACTTTTATTAGCCAAAAGGGGAAGCTATAGTACCTGCAGCACCCTACTTTCAACCAGAGTAAGTGAGTGGAGCAGTAACCCAACATCACCAGCACAACTTCTGTTAACCTCCATAATGCAACTGCAAAAAACATGAATTAATTACTATTTCACAGATCAACACCAAAGATAGGACACCAAATATGGTTTTCCCTAAATACTAATTATCCATATTAAAATATTTACATTAATACGGCAATTATATGATAATTGATAAAGAAAATTTATATTTCTGCTTAGTATTTAATAGTGTATATATGAACAGTGTATTATTTCATATGTCTTTATGTTGTAAACAGGTAACTAATTATCTAAACTGGGTAGTGAGGAACCTGGCAGATCTCGAGGTTCAGATGGCAGCAGTGAAGAAGGTTAACAGTTTCCTGAGCATCGAGTCAGAGAACTATGAGGGTTCCATCGGTAAAAGTATTTTATTATTATCAATAGAGTGGTGAATAAAAAAAGACCATAAGTTCCGATAACTCACTAAAATTAATTCATTTTATAATAAATAACTAATTAAAGATTACTTGACGACACATCTAGTAGCACATAAAAGCCAAATGTGTAATCTTAAACAAATCAGTTTTACAGTATGAGAATTGTTGCCAAAATCTGAATGTGGATCAAGGCATTCTGACCCCGAGCACAGAAAACCCCAAATATCCTGTTTCCTGTTGTAATATCAGCATGTGGGAATGTGTGAAGCATTTCCCAATCAGAGAAGTTTCACTTGACATATGTCGTTTACTCTGTCTGTAAACAGTAGACTCTTGGGAAGGGTTGGGGGGGGGGGGTGTTGTCAGGAGGTAAAGGCCACCGAGACGAGAGGGAGACTATAACAGAAGCATTCCTAGATCTTTGTGATAGCCTGCTTGCCAACATTACTTCTGGTCTATATACCCCTCCTTTCCTTTTTCTTGACGCAATGGAAAAATGACCAAGTCGATAGCAGAAAAAGAGACTAAACTTTGGAATGTAGGTCTAGAGATAGCTGAACATGGTTTCTAAAAGTACTTGGAGATTATCTGTTTGATTTTCCCCTGTCCACTGTGGTGATTCGTGACTCATGCTTGCGGTCAGAGCAACTTGTCTCAGGAGGAGTTTGTGTTATTCCAAAGAATACTGCAACTCTTACCCAGGGTCAGTGTAAGCAGTGATTATATGTTCTGATATTTTAGTCCCTATGGTAAAACAACACTATTATATCTTTTTGTAAATCTTTATCACCATTAGCACCTTTAGCACCTATTCCTTATGCATTGAACCCTGAATCAACAGTGTAAGTGAGAAAGACTAGAGGGGTCTTATCTCACCCTGATGGTGTGTGTCCTCTTTTTGGTCATAGATCTATCCCAGGTTCCCGAGAACTGGCCTCAACGAGGAGAAATAAAGATCCAGAACCTGTGCGTGAGATATGACCCCATACTGAAACCTGTTCTCAAACATGTCAATGCATTCATCAGTCCGGGTCAAAAGGTAGGTTTGAAACAACAAGGTCCAAAATAAATTATTACATAGTTTATATATAATTACATAAAATTCACAACAATATATACTGTAATTGTTGATTTTTGGACTAAATGGCCAAACGTTTGTTGATTCTTGGCCATCATAAAATAATTTTGAGATTTTAGATAATATTCCCCAGTCTGCCTAATTTTTCACTAAACGCATTCTACTTTGTAGCGTGACATCATTTTGTACATTTATGTTTATTCAGACAAGAAGGTCCCGGGTTCGATCCCCGGGCCGGGGATCTTTTTGTGCGGAGTTTGCACGTTCTCCCCGCGCTTGCATAGGTTTCCTCCGGGTACTCCGGTTTCCTCCCACAGTCCAAAAACATGCAGATTATGTAGATTGGTGAGTCCATAGGAGTGAATGTGTGTGGTTGTTCGTCTAGGTGTTGCCCTGAGATGGACTGGTGACCCGTCCAGGGTATACCCTCACCTCTCAGACCCCGTGACCCTGAATTAAGGAATAAGCACTAAAGAAGATGAATGAATGTTTATTCAGCTACAACAGTGTTTTGGAGGTTTGGGATGTTTGGAGGTTTGGAATGTTTGGAGGTTTTGTGATGTAGTCATTGTTGCAGTTCCTAATACAGGTGTACAGTGAGGTTGAGTCAGAGACAGGACACTGAACTAGACACTATAATCAGAATGTCTTCATAGTGCTCAGGAACAATCTGAACAATGTTGAGATCCACTGAAAATATTTAGAAATGTCACAAAAAAGCTATTTGATCCAGTTCAATGCTGCTTATTATACAGTCACCCATAAATTCACAGGTATTAAGAACAACATTGAAACTGAGTTGAAATTCATTGTGACACTCTAATGAAGTGAGCTAGCTGAGCGTATTCACCAAGCTGCTGGTTTTCACACCGCACTGTTTATTTCTTCATGTTCAAGCCATCAGGAGCTTCACTTTTTCAGAAGTCTCATGGTTTTGATCAAATCAAAGTGTTAACGTTCACATTGAGTAAACACGTACCATGCTGACTTGTTCTGACAAGGAGGAAATAGTCAACCATATCATTTACGCAGTGATCTTTCTGGTTTCCACCAATAGTCTGGAAAATGATAGTGTGTGTCTGGATTAAAGCCAACACATGGTAACATCTCCATCTCTCTGTTTCTCTCTGTCTATCTCTCTCTCTCTCTCTCTCTCTCTCTCTCTCTCTCTCTCTCTCTCTCTCTCCCTATTTCTTTCTCTCTCTCTGCCTCCCCTCTCTTTTTCACTCTCCTTTACTCTTTCTATTTTTTTTCATTGCCTTTTCCCTACAGGTAGGCATTTGCGGGAGAACAGGTAGTGGAAAGTCTTCACTGTCTCTGGCGTTTTTCAATATGGTTGATGTTTTTGAAGGTGACTATTCCTCGACAGTAATTTGTTTTTCCTCAGGGAATTCAAGTGCTCTGGTATTTAGAATATGAGATGTTTCTTTTCATTATAGAGCAGTCCTTTAAGCTTTGTTTAAATATGCATTTCATTTCTCCTTTCAGTAGAAGTATACACTAATTTTCAACTTCACCTCTTTCAACTTGCCATTTCTGGTATTTTTTTATTACTGTAGAAGAATAGATGCTGATGATTTATTAATAACACTTTATTAAACATGCTTTGGGATTCTGCTTAGTGATTAAAGCTCATTCACTACATTCGTTAAAGTACATCTATCCAGCAGGTCAGTTAATGTTTGAATGTGGCCAATTCCAAAAATATACACACACCCCCATCAATATTTGAGCATGAGGAGTGTTCAATATAATGTATTAAGCACTCACTAACAGATTGTCCATATAAAGCTAAAATAAAGTAGTGTGATTAAATAAACAGCACATCTGTCTAACTTTCCACTGAAAACTTGGACTCTGTAGAAGCAGAATGATGAGGGATTGTTTTCTCTCCATGTTGTGCCCGTTCATACATTCTGTGTATGTAGCGCTGTTAGCCATTGTAGTGCTTTTATTGTTTAATTAGTGTCCACATTTATCATATACCTATTGGCTAAAAGTTAAAATATAATTAGTTTATGCTTTAGAATAATGTTTTGAAGGAAATTCTTTCTAAAACAAGAAAACAGTTAAATTATATGAATTGCATGTGTGTTCTCTTTTTTAAATTAGGAAAGATTATTATAGATGAAATTGATATCTGCAAGCTGCCGCTCCCGACCCTGAGATCCCGGTTATCCATCATCCTTCAGGATCCAGTGCTGTTCAGTGGCTCTATCCGGTGTGCTCTCTGTCTCTTTCTCTCTCCCTATCTCTGTCTCTCACACACACACACACACACACACACACACACACACACACACACACACACACACACACACACACACA
>JAOTRA010000011.1:1403486-1420233 GCA_026260255.1 Pseudolaguvia tuberculata | reverse complement strand
TACGCTCCATCATGTCAGCTAACTCTCTCCCTTTACCAGTCATAGTACCAACATTTAAAGAACCCACCCTAACCTCCGCTCTCCTACACTTCTCCTTCGCCTGCCGTCTCTGTAGACGTCTTCCTCCTCTTCTCCTCCTGCTTTGGCCAACAGTAGCACAATTTCCACTAGTACCCTGTCGGCTAACAGTACATGTAGCAGTCGTTCCTAACCTAGGCCGCGATTGATCCAGTATGAGCTTCTTATTTTTGCTCCGCATATTTGATTTGGCGCAGTTTTACGCTGGATGCCCTTCCTAACGCAACCCTCCGCATTTATCCGGGCTTGGGACCGGCACTAAGAATGCACTGGCTTGTGCAACCCTAATGGCTGGGTTAATAAAAATCATAATATAATCTTAATTATAAAAACTTACAATAAAAATGTTTACTCTACTGTATTATATAATCAATTTGAACTGAAAATGCCTTCTAGTCTGAGTTATAATTATGACGGTGCTGAACTGTATCAACTTCAGTCATACCATACACCGTATTTGTAATCCACAGCCAATGAAGCAAAACTTCTCTAATTGATTGCAGTCAAAACCCCTCTGCTAGGTTTCTAAGCAAATATCTTTAGTTTGTGTGGTCATCCTTGTCTTTAACATGAACCTGTAAAAGGGTTGGTAGAGGTACATGAGAACGTTCCGGTACCTATTTTTCATACTCCTAATTTATATGCAAATGATCGCATATCTGCACTCCATTTAGAAATCAAATATGAAATTGCATGCAAGCAGTTGTGGTTGGAGCCATACTCTAACTGTAACACAATCATCTATACAAGGCTGTCCAAACAAAAGGTCTTGCTAGATTTATTTGAAACTTGCCTTAAGTGTATTAAGGCAAGTTTAAGCTAAACTCTGCAACACAGAGATTGCTTACCTCTGGTCTATACCGTATATGAGGAGCAAAATTAGGACCATAAAAGAGGCTTTTCTGTGCTGTTTGTTTGAGCGATCATTACGATATCAGTTCTGGGCAATTAATAATGTCAGGACAACTTCACATGTGCCTGGTAAGCATTCACTAGAGGATTGCTGAAGAGTAATCAAAAAATCAGTAAAATTCTCTTTAGACAACTTTATTGTATTTCATTGTGCAGTTCTTTCAGCACACTTCTGAGTTTGTGAATGCTACACTGACCACAAACGGCGCTATCACAAGACATACATGTTCTGCTGTCACCCCAACAACACAGAGTTCCAGGGCAACATGCAACTCAACCTCATCAACTCCTCTGACGTTTTCAAACACAAGTGATTAAGAAAACTAGATTTTGTACCTGCAGACAAATATTTCCTTTTTTTATTGAAATTAATGCAAGTAAAAAAATAAGATTAACTAAGTTTATAAAAGGGCAGCACAATGGCGTAGTGGTTAGCACGGTTGCCTCACAACAACAATGTCCCGCGTTCGATTCCTGGGCCAGAGATCTTTCTGTGCGGTGTTTGCATGTTCTCTCCACATTTGCATGGGTTTCCTCCAGCTACTCCAGTTTCCTCTCACAGTCCAAACAAACATGCAGATTAGGTCAGTTGGTGATTCTAAATTGCTCATTAGAGTGAGTTTGTGTCTGAATGGTTGTTTGTCTGTGTGTTGCCTTGAGATGGACTGGGTGTACCCCCTGCCTCTTGCCCTATGTGCGCTGGGGATAGTAGCGGATCTCCGTGACCCTGAATTAGAGAATAAGCGGGTAAGAAGATGAATGAATAAATATGTAAAGAAAGCGCAACATATTACTGCCTACTCTTGTCTTTTCATATGCGGAGAGGTTATTGTATCACATACTGTATTTTTTCATACAGCATGTTTTTATCTGTATTCATCTTTACATCAATAGAGTTTCATATCTGCAGATGGTTTCAGCAAAAATTCTTACATTCTAATAGAGCTCATAAAATCCAAAGAGATAAAAAATGCTCCAAAGGTGGACACAGATATAAAGTCTTTCAATTCTGATTAAAAAATTAGCAGAAAGATGACTGCGCAGAGATCTGAAGACAGATTTGTTAATCAGTGTGAATACTGTAATTTTAGTAATAGCATATTGAAATTTTTTTAATGTTTAATGTGTTTTTATGTTTAATGAAAGATCACATTGCCACATTACATTACACATTACATACCTTGCTAACCTACATCATTACATGGACAAATTCTTAACAAATTAACTTACCTGCACACACAAAACCTTTCCAGCATGACAATTACCCTGAACACAAAGCCCCTGAACACAAAGCCCATTATCATATGCTGGGTTATTAATAGAGTGAAAAAAAACACGAGTTTTCTGTCGTTTTAAGCAAATAAAAGCAAAAACAGAGGAAATTTTTTTTTTTTTATTGTCTGAGGTGTGGCAATCATGACTTAATAATAGTGTCTGACTCAAATGACTGACGTGCCTTAAACCGTCTGCACATCAGCTCACTTGCTGCCTTGCATACTTACCAACTGCGCACTTTTAAAATTGCATACTTTGTGAAAGACCTTAGGGCCTTTAATCTAAAGTTAATCTTTACCTTCAGCTGTCATGATAAACTAATTGGCCATATTTACAAGCTAAGGCGGGACTTACTATTTTATTGGGTCCCCCAGACATTTAAATACTGTGAATCAAACTAAATAACTTTAGAGAGGGGTTTCTGTAGTTTCCCATAGTTTTAAAATAAAAAAATAAATAATTTAAAATAACCATTGCCCTTCACACATGAACACACTTTTAAAACAAACAAAAAAAACCCCTCTTGCTCTTTAACTGTTCATGGTTGTTACACTGTTTGTGATTGTATCTGTATCAGTAGTGAAATGTTCAACTTTAAGCTCTGTACGTCGCTCAGGACAAGAGCGTCTGCTAAATGTCTAGCTGTAACTGTAAAATCTCTATCCCATAATTATGTAATATAACTGCAGGATTCTCAATGACCCCTGGTCAGTAGGCTTCTATATGTTTCACCACCTTTCATCTCATTAACGACAATCCTAAAAATATTACATATACGTATTTTCAGCACATATTATTTGCAGAATACAGTGGAGAATATTTAGATTTTTGACTTCGAATATTTATAATGTACCAGCCTGTAAAAAACAACATTCCCTAATTTGTGCTTTATATTGAAGTAATGAAATCTAAGTGAAATTAACACATTGTTTATTATTTTCAGTTCAAATAGTATTGTGATAATGGACCTGCTAATTAAGAAAAATGTGTAACAGTGTCATGGCATTAGACAGCTGTTGCTAGTTAAAGAAATAAGACCAGTTGTATTATAGGTTGGACATTTTTTGTTTATTTTTACTGCTTAGGTGAGCATCAGCATCAGTATCACCCATTTTGGTTAAAGATTTAAAGATATAATGTTTTCATATGGTTGAAATGAGTGATAAAAAGTGAGGAAGAAAGTCAAACACTACATATCATATGGCGATTTATGAAAAGGCTATATTCCATAAATTTAATGGGACTCAATATTTAATTTTAGTTACAATATTCAATCATGTTCTAACCCTGATGGGGGTGCACCCAGGACATGTACCCCCAGGACATGTCGCCAGTCCATCTCAGGGACACACATAGACGAACAACTGCACACACTCGCACTCACTCCTATGGACAATCGCCAATCAACCTAATATAGATGTTTTTTGGACTGTGGGAAAAAATTGGATATTGAAAGGGTCTTTGTCTGAGCTCAAAAGTCATGTTACTGTGCCATCAGACCACCAGTAATTGTTCTGACAGCTCAAACAATTAGATTTCAAACGTATTTATTAAAATGTATGCCTAATGCTGCTGTTTTGATTTCTGGTAATTACACCACTATGGTTGGTTTGTGGGTTTATGGTTTTTTCGTCATGGTTCTGCTGGCTTTGGACTTCTTATACTATTCAGCCATGAACTATGAGGTATGTCGTGTCTATCTGGAGAAGTGGAATGTGGGTGGTTGATGGCTGAAACAAGCCAGGAGCCATTGGCTTACTGCCACCGTTGTGCACGAGGAAGATCCAAACTTGGGGAAGGGGAGTCTGAGCCATGGCCCTCAACAAAAACCTCATTCGAGAAAACCAGAACAACCAGACCTCCACAGCTTGGTAGGGTTTCATATACATTTTTAATGGAAAACCTGTTAACACAGCTCATAGTTAACACAACATAGCTGAACCTGAGTTTGATGAGTATGCAGGAAGTAATGGATAGTAAAACATTATCAATTAATACTAATACTGTTAAATAATAGATTAGCATTATCTAGTATAGCTGTAAATAATAGTCAGTTTAAGACAAACTTAAGTAATTATTTTATACTAAATATGATAAAAATCTAATCAGGATTACCAATAAAGTCAGCATTACAGTACAGTGGGTTAAGGAGCCCACACTCAAGAACCGTTCCGCTCTGGTGACCCAGGTTAATTTCTGGTTAAGTCCTTGTCCCACACCCTCTCTCATTTCCCTGCTTCATCTTTAAGCTTTCCTATTATCATTCATTTTCATTTCATTTTCATGTCTGCTAGAGCCGATCCCAGTGCACAAATGGCGAAATGCAGGGGTACACCCAGCTTGTCAGTCCGTCACAGGGTCACACACATAGACAAACTACCACACATACACACAATCTCTGCTATGGGCAATTTAGAATCAAGAATCAATGTTATATACATGTTTTTGGACTGTGGGAGGAAACTGGAATTCACAGAGTTAAGCCACACAAGCGTGAAGAGAACATGCAAACTCCACACAGGATGACACTCAGGAAATGAACCCGGCACCTTCTTGCTGTGAGGTGACTGTGCTAACCACTATGCCACTGCACAGCCCACTTTCCTATTAATAAAAGAAAAATGTCCAAAAACAGCTTAAAAATAGAATATCCAGTAAAAGATCCTTGATATTATCTATGATGACTGCATAGGGAAACTTCTTCCGTTTTGTTATTTTCACTGCCATATTTAATTTTGAGCCCTGCCAGTGACTGTTAAGTGTGAATCTTACCAGCCACACCAAATCAAACAGGAACACAGGAAAAGAAGTAAACAGAGATCATTATAGTGAAATACTTTGTGTAAAGGCACCAGTTTGTAAAAGTCACAAAATTTCATTCTGTGTTTGATTAATTTGAAAGCAAAATATACTTTTCATTTTGTTTACTGAGTGGCGTGGTGGCATACTGGTTAACACCATTGCTTCACAACAAGACGGTCCCTGGTTCAATTCTGTGCAGAGTTTGCATAGCCCACTCCCACCCCCGTGAATGCGTGGGGTTCCTCCCACAGCCCAAAAAAATTACAATAGTTTAAATGGTGAGTCTAAATTGCCTATAGGAGTGTATGTGCCTGTGTGTGGTTGTTCGTCTATGTGTGGCCCTGTGATGTGGTGACCTATCCAGGGTGCTCTTCAACTTATGTGCACTGGGATAGGCTCCAGCAAACCCCAGTGACCCCGAATTAGGAAATAAGCGGGTAAGAAGATCAGTGAGTGAATGAATGAATGAATGAATGAATGTCCATAGTAATTCATAATTAATTAGTTATTGTAAAAGCCAGTTAGACTCAAAAAACACAGACCATGATGTGACCACTGCTGCTTCAGAAACATCCATCACCCCATGTAAGAAACAAAATCCAACTCCCTTCACTGGAACTAGCTGTCTGTCTTCCAATTAGTTGCACTGATTTTTTTTCGTCACCAGTCCATCTCAGGGTTTCATATAGACTACCAACCACACACACACACACACACACACGGGCAATTAAACTAATGACATGTTTTTGGACTTTGGGAGATAACCGGAGTACCCAGAAATAACCCATGTAAGTGCCTTGGTAACCGGAGTACCCAGGAATAACCCATGCAAACTCAGAAAGACTTCTTGCCCATCAGCAAACTTAATACTAGTGGTGGAGTTAGAAGTGGCCACACCATTAATGCTGAGCAGCTCCAGTACTGAGGTTGAAGTGTGTTTTTCCATCCATACAGCTTGTAGTCTTATGCATCAGGAAGTTGGCGATCCAGTGACACAGAAAAAGGGAAATACAAATCGAAGTGGATCCAGTGTGTCAGGTAGTGTTTCAGTGATGACATTTCTGACCAAATTTGTGAATCTGAGCTGGAATCTTTCTGTGCGGAGTTTGCATGTTCTCCCCGCGCTTGCGTGGGTTTCCTCCCGCAGTCCAAAAACATGCAGATTAGGTCGATTGGTGATTCAAAATTGTCCATAGGAGTGAATGGATGTGAATGGTTGTTTGTCTATGTGTTGCCTTGAGATGGACTGGTGACCCGTTTAGGGTGTACCTCCGCCCTATGTGAGCTGGGATAGGTGCAGCAGACCCCCGTGACCCCGGATTCGGGAATAAGCGGGTAAGAAGATGAAGGAATGAATGTTATTCAGTATTTGCTAAATTAATCTCAAGGCAGTGGTAGCTTAAACAGTTAAGGCTCTGGGTTGGTTCATCCCTTTACTGAAAATCAGTATTAAATGTGACAGCAGATTTTAATTTAGTTTTTGTCATTTTACTAAAATACAATAATAGTCATATGCTTTTTTAGTTTTAGACTAGTTTTAGTAAACTCAAGAGAATAACATTTATTTGGTTTAATTTAAATGTAATTTGGTTACAACACTAATATTGTAACATTAAATAATGCGTCTCATTAAATATCTGGAATATAACCTTTCCATATGCAGTGTTTCTTCCTCCACATTTCACCAGTCTTCGTTATTTATTTTTAACTATATTGTGCGCTGGGATAGGCTTCGACAAACAACCATAACCCGAATTAGGGAATAAGTGGTTAAGATGAATGAATGAATAATAATTATATCTTATCTTTAAATCCTTAAATCTTCAACCAACACAAAAATTATGTCTTAATATATATATATATAAAATATATAAGAAATAACATATTTAAATCTAAGAATTATGTTAAATGTTGGGCTCAATCAATTTTCTCTATATTGCCGTGTTAAAGAAGAAAAACATTTTCAGATAACATGTTATCTGTAACTGTAACAACATTTTGATGACAGACAAAGTGACAGAGATGCACATGCACGAAACAGAGGATTAGTGATTAGACAAATAAAAACGTTGGTTTGACAAGTGAATTTTTGTTTAGGGCTAAAACTTAAAAAGACAGTTTCATTCACAAACCTAACATCCTAATCTTACATTAAATAAAAGCTTTTTTTTTTCAAATGTATTTCAGCTGTTACCTTTTCATTATAATTTAAGACACACAGACACTAAATGTATGTCAAATTTGTGAAGTTGAGAATTATGATGAAAATATTTGTTCAACAAAATTAACTCTGCTGAACAATTGACAAATGACAGAATTATGTGTTTCTTTGTTTTTCCTCTTCTAGATACTTAAAGCTTGACTCATTAGGATGTACTGAGTAGCCAAACAGCCTTAAAAAGCTGACCGCGGATTCCTGTAGCTTTTCAAGGATTTATTTTATTTTCTTGTTCCACTGTGATGTTCCAAAAGAAAATATTTCGGAAGAAATCTCCTTACAGGTGTCTCACTATTCTGAACTGAAAAGCATTCTATTAAGGGGGAAAACAGATAAGTGCACTTTAATAATTTATACTTGATGAGAAAGACATGAGCTTTCTGAGACTGCAGCAGATTCTACTAATGAAAATATTTTATTTACTCAATAAATGTGTTGTGCGGCACGGTGGCGTAATGGTTACCACAGTCGCCTTACAACAAGAAGATCCCGGTTTTGATTTCCGGGCTGGGGATCTGTCTGTGCTTTGTGCATGTTTACATGCTCTCCCCACGCTTGCGTGATTTTCCTCCAGTTTCATCTCACCTTCTAAAAACATGGACATTAGGTTGATTGGTGATTCTAAATTGCCCATATGTGTGAATGTGTGTGTCTGTGTGTGGCCCTGCGATGGATTGGTGACCTGTCCAGGGTTTACCCCTGTCTCTAGCCCTATGTGCACTGGGATAGGCTCCAGCAGATGAATGAATGTACTGGTTATTAGCATGGTTGCCTCACAGAAGGTCCCATGTTTGTTTCCCAGACAAGCAGTCTTTCTGTATGAAGTTTGCCTCTCACCAAACTCCAGCAGACGCCTGTGACCTTGAATTAGAGAATAAGCGGGTTGGAAGAATGAATGAATGAATGTTGTACATATGAGCAATAGCCACTATTATGTAAACGATATTAGCTGAAAGTGAAACAAAGTAATTAATCTTGAATATTTCTCTTTTCGGTGTCAGATAAAGTAATATGTCATGCTAAAAAGTATAGTAGCCCAGTAGTGGACAACACACCATCTAAAAAACAAACGACAGAATCAAACATCAGTTCACAACATAACAAAATCGAATGAGAACACAGAGGATTTGATCCTGACCACTGCAGATGAACGCTGCAGAAACTGGCAGTTGAGTGCAAGTGTTTAAGTCTGGATAACCTTTACTGTTATACGCACAGGCAGTAAACATAAAGTAAAAAAAACCAAAACAAATATCAATGTCTTTGTGTGTGACAACAGTCCTTATCGGTTGTGTTGGGATTTTATTTTATTTTATGTGACTCCGTTGAGTAAACCTATAGTATCTGCAGTCTGTGCTTTATATGAATTCTCAACTTAAGATTTAAGAACAAGTAATAAGAAATGTTATTGTTACACTAATAATATACTAGTGTCTCTTTCCTCTTATGGTAACCTTTGAAACTGATTGAAAGTGTGATTATCTATGACACTAAGTGATGGGTAGGCAGCAATGTGAATGTCATGTTTGACAGTTTCTGATGTTTGTAGATAAAGGTTTGGATTCAGATTTGTTGTTAATACATGTTATTTTTTTCTTTTAAAACAGAAGGAAAATAAAAATCTCTCTTTTACAATGTGTTCACTAACTTCTGCTAATTTTTCTCTAACAAAGTGGTAGATTGAATGTATTTTATTAATAATCGAACATAACATCACAAGAAACTCGCTTAGATCATGGGACTGGGTCCATTTTGTCTGATTTCAATGCAGAAAGATTTAAGTATTGATTTACACCTTAAAGCTAACCCATAATCCTTATATTCCTAATTTATAATAAATGATTCTAGGCAGGGTTTTACTGTGGAAATTTACTAATTTAGCATTAATTATTAGTATCAGTGGGACCAGACACAAATACAGAGGTGAGGAGAACATAGCATGTCTCTAGGGACTTTAAGACATGCTGGAATAGTCTGTGAACTTTCTAGTTGAAGTAAATGGAATTCATTTACAGTAGACCTTTGCTTTATTCAAACTTAATTATAAAAACATAAAAAAAGCTTAAGTATTTTTGACCATAAATATCTGCCAAGTGTCGCTCAGAAGCATTTCTGTGAAAGTCCCAGAACTCAACACAAGGAAAATAAGTGGTGTTATGTTGGTTTATTGTTTATCATATCCATATTTGTTAATCTTTACAACCAAATTGCATGTAGTATTCTCACAAATAGAAAGAATATTTATTTCACACTTTCAAAGAATGGAGAGATCTGTCATTTTCATCAGAATAGCTTTTTTTTTATTAATTTCCCTTAATTTCCCTGTGCGGAGTTTACATGTTCTGGGGGGTGGGTTTTCTGCAAGTACTCCGGTTTCCTCCCAAACTCCAAAAACATGTACAGTAGGTTGATTGGTAATTCTCAACTGCCCATAGGAGAGAGAGGGGGGGAGAGAGAGAAAGAGAGTGTGTGTGTGTCTGTTATTGTCTATGTTTGGCCCTGCGATGGAATGGACACCTGTCCAGGGTGTACCCCTGCCTCTATGTGTGCTAGCATAGGCTTAGATAAAACTTTCTAGTAACTTGCTTACAATTATTGTCTTATTTATAATTACTATGGTCAAATACTTATTTAATGTAATAAAATGGAAAGTATAATTTTAAACTCTAAACTCTGTCCAGACACCCACAGGCATCTGCTCTTTCAAACCTCTATGCTTTTTTTATATTGACTGCACAAAAACACAGGATGAAGCACCAATCACCACCACATTTGTGGTTTCAAAAAGCATTATTTGTAGAACTTAATCAAAGAACACTTACATAACGGATTCTGCTGTAAATAATCAAATATATTCATTGTTTAAAATAATTTTTTTATTTAACTTAACTTTAATACAGTGCACGAAGTGCATGGTCTAAATATGAAGCTGTGCTGACATCTAAGTGAGCAAATATAGAATGAGAGTTTTTGAAACTTAAGTATAAAGTTTGTAATTTTACATACAGCAACCATTCACTTTTTAGGAATACATGTACATTTATGTTGTCCTGTTATGGCTGACATCACATGATCTATTCTTGTCTCACACCCAGTGTTGTACTTACTATTATATGTTATTATAACAGAGGTGAACTAAAACTGTAAGCACACATGTATGAGGGTCAAGTGCCCAATGCTGATGACCCACAAAGCAAATGTATTAACTAATTTGTACTGACAATTGCATCCGTTTCTGAGATAACCAACATAAAATAACCAAAATTAGCCAGATTAATTAGATACAAAAAGCAAATGCAAAACAAAAACATTCTTTCTTTCTTACACTCTCAGGTCTTTCTCCAGATGAGTGCGACTGTGCACTTTCAGCACATACGCCTGCCTGAATCTTTTTCCGCATTCGCTGCACTCAAACGGCTTCTCGTCCGTGTGGATCTGCATGTGCCTTTTGAGACGGCACGAAGTGAAGAAGCTTTTTTTGCACTGGGGGCAAGTGTAGGGTCGTACTCCAGTGTGGTATCTGGTGTGCAGCTGCAGGTAGCAGGCCTGTGTGAAGGTTTTGTCACATTGTGAACACTGGAAGGGTTTGATTCCCGTGTGGTAGCGTTGGTGTTTTAGGAGCTCCCCAAATGAAAAGAAGGTTTTGCCACAGTCTGAACAAAGGAACGGCCTTTCACCCGTGTGTGTGAGCTCATGTCTGGTCAGGCTCGCTTTATATGCAAACGTTTTGTTGCACAAAGAGCATTTGAAGATTTTGTTGTCAGTGTGGCAGGCAATGTGTGCATGCAGGATTCTTTGTCTTTTAAAACTTTTTCCACAGTGTGTGCACAGGTATGGCTTCTCATCAGAGTGTGTCCTTTCGTGTTTTCTTAACTCTCCTGGGTAGAGGAAAGATCTATTACAGCAAGAGCACCTGTAGCTTCTCTCAGCTGAGTGAGTCCGCTGATGGGAGAGCAGGGCACCTTTGTATGTAAAGCCCTTACCGCAGCTACAGCGATACGGCCTCTCAGGTCGGTGAACAAGCATATGGCGCTTGAAGCTGGTGGAGCATACAAAGCTGGAGCCGCAGAGCAAGCATTTGTGTGGCCGTTCACCCAAATGTCTTCGTTTATGCCTGATCAGTGCTGCCTGACAGCTCAGTCGTTTTCCACAGACATTACAGCGCTTCAGCTCATCCTCTGGGTGCGTCTTGTGGTGCTCTCGTCGAGCACTGAGCGAGCTGAAGGTCTTGTTGCAATACAGGCAGGTGTGCATCCAGGATCTGCCGTTCTGAAACTCACCTTTTTCAAGCTCAGCATCAGGAAGACTTTCATTTTGTGGGCTCTTTTTGAGGCCATGTACCAAGCGATGGCGCCGCAGTGCTTGAATGTAGGAGAAGCGCCGACCGCAGTGATTTGCCGTGCACTGGAAGGGCTGCTCGCCCGTGTGGCTGCGCTCATGTGCCCTTAGCATACCTGGGTAGCGATAGCTTTTACCACATACCTGACATACATTAGGCTCTTTCTTGGTTGCTGATGAAACAGGGTGGACCTTTTTTATATGGCTTTTCACATAGCGCTCCTGGCTGTGTGTAAATGGGCACTGAGGGCATGAGAATGTTTGGGAAGAGAGCGCTGAAAAATCAGAAAAACACACAAATGTGTTTTGTGACTGCAATTTCAATAAAGGAAATGGAAATGGGTATAAAAAAAATCAAGACATAATTCAGTGGTTCCGGGGAATTTATAATAAGTAAAGAGGTCAAAATTTTGTAATGATGCACCAAAATTTTGAAAGAGAAAAAAACGGTGTATGAGACAAAACATTAGCAAATATACATGCCACATTTACTTCACAACACCGGGCAGTGTTTAACACTTCACTGAACAGTTCTGTGCATAGTGTACTTGATTAACAGCAGCTTGTGCTTGTTACAACTAATGTTTAAAATTCTTGTGTTAAATTTACAAGTTTTATAAAATTACTAAATTTAATAAAATATAAAAAAATTATTACAAAGCATTTTCAGTTTTATATCGCTAGGTTTTAATGCAAAAATGTATGTCTTCAAGGTCTTCTAAAATATAAACACCAAAAAATGTTATTATCTCAAGATGATTTACAGCATACCTGTGGGGAATCCTTTAACATTTATGCAGAAGGCGAAAAAAAAGTTTGTCGGGATTTAGTCTATCTAAAATCTAAATATAAAGTGGTCATTATAAAAAAGCATCTTCTTTGGTCGACTTCTCCTGTTAGGTGTCGCCACAGCAGATCGCTCTTCTCCACACTACCCTGTCACCTACATCTGTCTCTTTCACCCCAACTACCTGCATGTCTTCAGTCACCACATCCATAAACCTCCTCCTTGGTCTTCCTCTTTTCCTCATGCCTGGCACCTCCATCCTCAGCATTTGTTATCGATAAACTGCATGTCCCTCCTGTGCACATGTCCAAACCATTTCAACCTAGCCTCCCTCATCTTGTGCCCAAAACATCCAACGTGCACCGACCCTCTAAACTCATTTCTCATCCTGTCCACACTCCCAAAGAAACTCTCAACATCTTTAACTGTGCCACCTCCAGCCCCACCTCCTGTCTTTCCTCCAGCCCCACCTCCTGTCTTTCCGCCAGCCTCGCCTCCTGTCTTTCCGCCAGCCTCGCCTCCTGTCTTTCCGCCAGCCCCGCCTCATGCCTTTCTTCCAGCCCCGCCTCCTTGCCTTTCCTCCTGCCTTTCCTCCAGCTCCGCCTCTTTGTCTTTTTGACAATGCCACTGTCTCTAAACCGTACAACATTGGAGGTCTCACTACAGTCCTACAAACTTTCCCCTTCACTATTACAAAGATCATAAATCACTCCTGCCACTCTTCTCCACCCTGCCTGCACTCTTTTCTTCACTTCTCTAACACAATCTCCATTACTTTGCACTGTTGACCCTAAGTACTTAAATTCTTCCGCCTTTACTACCATTTCTCCCTGCAACCTCACCACTCCATTACCTTCCCGCTCATTCACACACATGTGCTCTGTCTTACTCCTACTGACTTTCTTTCCCCTTCTCTCCAGCGAGAACATCCACCAAATTCTTCTTAACCCGCTCCCTACTCAATCACAATTTCATCAGCAAACATCATGGTCCATGGAGACTCCTGTCTGACATCATTTCTCAATCACCATTGCAAACAAGAAAGGGCTCAGAGTCAATGCTTAATCCCACCTTCACCTTGAACCAGTCTGACATTCCTACCGCACACTTCACCGCTGTCACACTGTCCTCATACATGTCCTGTATGCATACTTTTGCATACTTCTCTGCTACACCTGACCTCTCTGAACACTTACATATGCTTTCTCCGGATCCACAAACACACAATGTAACTCCTTCTGGCCTTCTCTATAATTTTCCATCAACAATCTCAAAGCAAAGATTGCATCTGTAGTACTCTTCCTTGGCATGAAACCATACTGTTTCTCATAGATGGTCAACTCTTCCCTCAGTCTAGTTTCCACTACTCTTTCTGATAACTTTATGGTGTGACTAATCAACTTTTATTCCCCTGTAGTTACTGCACTCTTCCATTCCGCAGGCATCCTCTCACCTTCCAAAATCCTGTTAAACAATTTAGTCAGAACGTCCACTGCCATCTACTAAACATCTCCACGCTTCTACTGGAATGTCAACTGGTCCAACCGTCTTTCCACTCTTCATCCTCTTAAATAGCTGTTCTCACTTCCGTCTTACTAATCCTATCTACTTTCTGCTCCCTTTTCTTCTTCCTTAGTGTCCAACTTCTCATACGCTACTCCCTGCTGCTTTATCACCTTATACTCCTGCCTACTTTTCTCATCTCTCTGCCGATCCCATTTCTGTTTTGCCAACCTCTTTTTCCTTATGCTTTTGCTGCACTTCCTCATTCCATCACCACGTTTATTTGTCTTCCTTTTACTTTCCAGATGTCACACTAAGTACCTTCCTAGCTTGTCTCCTTTATCACTTCTGCAGTTATTGCCCAATCATTCAACATCTCGTCACCACCACCACCAAGCCCCTGTCTGACCTTCTTTCTGAACCTACAAAACCATTCTATAGACCACCAGCCGATGCTGTTTAGCTACACTACCTTACAGTCTCCAATCTCTTTCAGGTTTCTCCTGCACAAAATATAGTCCACCTGTGTGCAACTTTTTCCACTCTTATATGCCACCCTATGCTCTTCCATCTTCTTAAAATAAGTGTTAACCACTGCCATCTTCAACCTTTTAGCAAAATCTACCACCATCTGCTCTTAAGACCATACCTACCCGTAATCTACTCATCACCTCTATTCCCTTCACCAACATGACCAAGTCTGCTCCTACCACCAATCTTTCATGCCTAGCTACTCTCTCCACCACTCCATCTAACTCACTCCAGAATCTTTCCCTTACCTCCATCTTACAACCTATTTGTGGCACATAAGCACTGATGATATTTACCATAAGGCCCTCAACTTCCAGCCACACACATCAGAAACTCTCTTCACCTCCACCACACTCAATGTACTCCTTCTTCAGGATTACACTTACACCATTTCTCTTTCCATCTAGACCATGACAAAACCATTTAAATCCACCTCCAATGTTCCTGGTCTTACTCTGTTTCCACCTAGTCTCCTGAACACACAATACATCCACCTTTCTACGCTCCATCATGTTAGCTAACTCTCTCCCTTTAGCAGGCTGTTGGCTAACAGTACATGTGGTGCATATTTGATTTGCCGTGGTTTTACGCTGGATGCCCTTCCTAATGCAACCCTCTCCATTTATCAAAGCGTTGAAGCGGCACTAAGAATGCACTGGCTTGTGCAACCCTAATGGCTGGGTTAAAAAAAAGGCTTTGTTTATTTATTTTTATTATTTTTCACAGATTGAGAATGTCGTTTCTGTAATGTACCAGCAGTTCAAAATCAATATTTATCTAATAACATCAAACATTAAAGATATCAAACAAATCCTACAGTAATTAAACGATGTCCAGGTCTGTTTTGTGTTCATAAATAAAGATTTTGATATTTTACTACCTAAAACTCTGCAAAGTGTGCTTCAAAAAATGAATATTTTGTACAAACATTTTATTACCAAAAGATGACTAAACAAAAACAGTTTATTCTGCCTGCATTGATGATTGGTGATCAGTGCTGTCTGATTAAACACATCAAAATTTAAGTGGTAAAATAAATTACGTTACATAGAAAGAACACGAAAGAATTGCAAAACTAGACTACCTGTATTTCCATCAGATGTGACGGGACCAGAAGATGCAAGCTGATCTTCATCATCCCTTGTAAAAGAGCATTGTTAATCTACAACCAGTGTATAATGGACACATTAATTCATTAAATTAGGCAATCCATGTACTGACCGGTTATCTGCCATGACCCGTTCTCCATTGGCCTCCAAGACCTTTTCTGAGTTTTTCACAGAGGCACACAATGTTCTCACTCGTTTTTGACGTCTAGGTTTGTGTTTCTGCTTCTGGAGGCTAATTAATTTGTACTTCCATGTCTTGTTGGCCGTTCGTGCTGATCTGCGGGTGCCTATGCAGAAGGTTAATGCGGCAGCGGGTACACTTACAGGGACAATGAGTGTAGAATCGCTGTAGGACAAAGTCCTATTCTTACGTTTCATTTGTTCTTCACCCACAACCTTGTCTTGAATGTGACCTTCTGCTGCATGGCGTCTGTGGTATGACAATCTGGAATAATTATCAGTATCAGTCTGGTTTTCACTTTCCAAAGTGTTTTTGTGAGACTGTAACTCATTTTGCTTGTAGGCATTAGTTAGAAGTGAATTGTCGCCGTTCTTGCTATTCTCCTCTCTGGTTTGCTTTCCATGTATTTCCATTTCCGTCAATTCAGACGTGACCACAACAGTCTCTACTTCGGTTCCGTTTATTACACAAACAGGCATCTCAGCAGGAGCAGGTGGATCGAGACAGTCACCTGAGTTAATCTGAGCTACCTGGTTTCTTCTGCCAGATACAACAGTCAGGATGTGGTGACTAACCCTCGGTAATGAGGAAAAGGCTGAGGTGAAAAACAATAAAAGTTTTAGAGTCCTGCGTAGATAAGGGTTTTATTTAACATGAGGTTCCTGTCACTAAACTCACAAAAGTGAAATTAAACTACAATTAAATAAGGAATACAAAAAATGTAAAAATAATGTAATAGAATTTTCTAAATTTTTTACCTTTATTGATAGAACATGAAATGCAGCGGAGAGAGAGAGAGAGAGAGCAAGAGAGAGGGAGGGAGAACGAGCGAGAGGGGCCGGGAAGCCACCCCAAGGAGGAACATTTTGGCCGACAACACCACCAGTGGCAGTAGTTTTTAAATAAGATATTACATTTAAAGTATATCCTCATAGCCTTCTTCTTCTCCTTTCGGCTGCTCCCGTTAGGGGTCGCCACAGCGGATCATTCTTCTCCACCCTACCCTGTCCGCT
>JAOTRA010000011.1:1377395-1396395 GCA_026260255.1 Pseudolaguvia tuberculata | reverse complement strand
TATATATTTATTTTATTTTTTTTCAAAGGGAATTTTCTTGCTGCTGGTTACCTTACCCATAACTTCCTCCTGCCTCAAACCTCCGACTTCCATATCAGCTATGATGAAGACAAAATTAGTGAACAGACCGGAGTTTTGCTTTAGAGCAAAACAAACTATCATACGCTTTTAATGAGGCAGAAAATAAAATATTCGATATTTGGTTTATAATAAGAGCGCTGAGCACCAGAAATCCACAGAGCTGTTGAATGATCCGGTTACAGCACCGGATGTTACAGTGGCGGATTTCTACGGTTTTTTTTATTTGGTTTTTTTTTTTCCCCCACAGCGCTCCCACGCGTCCGGGTGACAGCATAAAACAACCAGATACAATTTGTAATTGAAATTAAACTTAAATTATTGCTATAAAATAAATAACATAATGGAAAATAATCTGACTGAAGTAAGAATAAATACGTGTTTTGTTAAAAATATTACATTAATCACGTTACAAATTATTTTAGTGTAAAAAAAAACCATTCAGGCTTCAGAAGCACATTTTAGTTAAAAACTTGTGCTCAAGTTTATAAACAACACAAATCCATTAAAAACTGAATTTTTGATCGGTATTTTATTCATTCATATTTAAACCTGCTTATGCCCTAATTTGCTGTGAATATAATTGACAAAAGTACATGCGGTGTAGCAAATTGCCAACACAAATGTGCACATACCAAATTGATTAGTTGGTGTTTAGGAGTGTTAGGAGACACACTTAATGAACAGGATTGAATGAAACTGTCTCAGATTATGTTTAGGATATCAAGTTTATTACACATTATAGTTAATTACATTATAGTGAAAATTACAGAAAGACTACATAAAGACATTCTATTTATATTAATGTCCACTGAGAATTTAAATGTCCTCAATCATAATTCTGTTTCCTTTCAATCAGAAATGGCTGCTAGTTATGTCACTTTCGGACAGTGTGGACTCTTGAACTTCCACTGTATGGCTAATATCTTCTGGACACTTTGAGTTGTCCTCTCCTGTGTGTGTTTGCATGTGGTTTTTAAGTTTAGATGTGCTTGTATATATTTTTGGACAGTAGCTACAGGCATAAGCCCTCTGCTGACTGTGTGTGCGTCTATGACGTGCCAACTCAGAGGAGCTTTTAAATTTCCACGTGCACTCATGGCAGATGTAGGGTCGCTCACCAGTGTGAACACGTTTATGCAAGGCCAACTCTGCCGAAGTTAGGAAGGTTTTCTCACAGTGTGGGCAGGCATATGGTCTCTCACCGGTGTGCATCAAATGGTGGCGTCTCAAAGCGAAAGGCTTGGAAAATTTCTTAACGCAGTATCTGCAGGAATAAAGGCGCATGCCGCTGTGGCTGAGGACATGCTCCCGCAAGGCTCGCTTGGTCTTGAAACTCTTCTGGCACTGGCTACATAAGTGTGGCCTGGCATCTGTGTGTGACTTGTCATGTTTGACAAGTTCCCCAAGTGACAGGAAGCACTTGCCGCACTGAGAGCACAGAAAAGGGCGCTCTCCTGTGTGCATGCGTTCATGTCGCCGCATAATAGAGAGCAGGTTAAATGCTTTGGGACAGTGGGGGCATGGGAATGGCCTCTCACCACTGTGGGTGAGTTGATGTTTCTGGAGGCCAGCACGGAGTGCAAAGCTCTTTCCACACAAGTTGCACTGATGAGGACGTTCACCTGTATGGCTCAGCAGATGGCGCTTGACGTCGGATTGCCGGGAGTATGTCTTGTCACATTGTGGGCATGTAAACTTGCGATGCATGCGGTGGCTCTGTCTGTGGATCGAGCGCAGCAATAAGGTGTCGAAACCTTCCCCACATTGCTCACAGATATACTGTTGTGGGGTGCTGTGTGTTTCTCGATGTTGCGCCAGCGCAGTTTTACTGAGACTAACCTGTCCACAGATGGAGCAGTAGTGGGGCAGCTCACTGGCATGGCTCTTTTTGTGGTGCATAGTTAGGGCCCGAAAATTCTCAAACTGGATCGGACAGAGGCAGCAAGAGAATGTGGCTTCTCCATGAAACTTGCGGCAATGCTTAGTCAGATCCCACGCATGTTGAAAAGTCTTCTCACATTGAGCGCAGCGAAAAGGACGCTCACCCGTGTGGGTCAACTGGTGGCGCCGGACATCGGACGTACGGGTGAACTTGCGGCCACATGTGTCACAAATGTAACGAGAACGTGGATTTTCTGCTTCAGCCTTGTGGGATCTTGGTAGACTTGGTTCACAAGATGAGACTGTCATGTCCATTTCTTTGTGTCCTGCCTCGACTGGCTGCATCTTTTCATCTACAGGAAACATACAGGCTATCACGTTGTTAGTAGGGCAGAATATAAATGTATTGTAACCTAAAAATATTGAATCAATATGGGAACATGACTTTGCTACAAGTATTCTAATATAGGCGTATTCATTCATTCATTCATTCATTCATTCATCTTCTTACCCGCTTATTCCCTAATTCAGGGTCACGGGGGTCTGCTGGTGAGTATGGGTGTATTTTATTTGATAATATAATATTAAACATCAGATTGTATTAAATCCTACTCTCCCTGAACAATTAAAACAGTCACATAGTTTAATTATACTATATTTAGGATATTATGTAACCAGACAATTGTCAAAGCTATATGTTGATATGAACCTGTTTTTTCTTCAATGTCTTCATTTTTCCTGTAAACAGATTAGACAGTAACACACGATTACTGTAACAATATCTAAGACAAAAAAAGTAAAGGACCTCATACAGAAGGCATCACAATACCTTTCCTCAGAATCTTTTTCAGCTTTGAGTCGCCTCCCTTGAATTACTGCATTCTTCCTTGGTCTTCCTCGTCCTCTTTGTTCTGGTACTGTGTGATCTTTATTTACTAAAAGCAACATTTTCTCATCAAGAGTGACATTAGGTTGTTGGTCATCCTTTTGAGAAACAGCAGTGGGTGAAGCATTTTTCTTTTTCTCACGAAGTTCTTCTAGAGATTGGACTCCTTCCACTTTTGGCATCAACATGGATGCTAAGTTATCATAAACCTTTGTTTTGGGATCAGTCAAGAATGCTGGTCCACCCCCGTGACTGATGTCACATTGACTAGATTTTTTACAAAGATTTTTCTCCTCCGCATTGATCTTGCTGCTTCCAGGCTCTTTGGCAAGCTTGATGTGTTGGCTCACAGATATCATCTCTTCAACAGTTTGGTTGTTGAGAACAGTCACCATCTCCATGCTCCTGTCCATAGATTCTTCAGCCACCTCATTACTGCCTAACTCAACCTCAGTGTAATCAGTGACAATGATTGCATCAGAGCTCAACTGGCCAATTCCACTCTGACTCAGGAGGGTCACGGTGGCCGGCTGGAAGTGGTAGACCATGGGTTCAGTGGAGACGTGTGTTGATGGAGGGACAGAAAGTGAGGAAATAATACAGTCCCCCGAGGTTCCTGCAAGTAAGAAGAATAGAAGAAACTCTCTAGGCCAAATGTATTTGAAAAGCAAACAGCACTCAATGTGGTTCTTTTCAATTTTTTGGGCACAAATTGTCCAAAATGCCTGCACAGAATACACAAAGCAAGCTGCTTTGAGAGGGTGTGTGCTGATAAGAACAGAGATCAAGTACTTTTCAAACAAGATTCTTTATGTCTTTCAAGAGACCTATGAGGGTGTAGGAGAGACAATATTTTTAAGTGGTTGGAAGTGCAGACACAGCAATTTGCAAATTCATGCGTTTATGGTCACATGATATGATAAACTGTTAATGATAGCGATAAATTGATTTGATTTGAATAATAGTAATCTAGCTGACTGGGAGATGAGCAGCACAGTGCTACAGACGGTAGGCAAAGTGAACGCACAAGACAGCGGGACTGCAAAGGCAGTTTTCAGGTCTCAGGTTTTTTTTACGCACATTAATTACTGAGGAGTGAATATTTTGCTGTAAATATATTTAATTCAAAAGTGTTTAGTTAGTAATGACTTTCTTTTATTCTTGCTAAAAACCATAGATGCCATAGGGTTATTTTTATGAACATTATTTGGTTTAAACATATTTGTGATTTTGTTTAAATTTCTGCCCTTTTTTAACTAAATTAAAATGAAATGGATCGGTGACTCAAAAACAGTTTGATCCGAACCGTGAGTTTTGGTTATGTTGCATTACTAACTGAAAGTATTAATCATTCTTTAGTCATTATGAAACAGGTGAAATAAAAAGGTTATGGTCTTAACCTTAATATTAACCTTTCATACTTGAAGGTTTCAAGAGTTTTTGGCCTTTTGTAGATTTGTATGTTTATTATAAATTTAGATTATAGGTTTCAAAAGTAAAATTCAAAAGTACCACCAGGCTGCCACAGCTGGACCCCTGGCCAAAAGTATTAACCCTCAACTGCTCAGTTAAATAAATGAATAAATGTGAGACACTGAATAAAAGTGTCAAATGTGAAAATTAAAAGAAATTAAATACTGTTTAACTTCTGCATGTTAAACCTGGGTGTCATATATGATCAGCACAGAGGATAATACTGAGGTTTTATGTTAGTACAAATCTTACCTGACATGGAACCTTTTGTCCAGTTTGGATGGTCTGCATTGCCAATGACGTTGTGCTGCTGAAACAGAGTTTTGAGATGTTTTGGTTCAGGCTGCATGCATTCATCCAGACCAACAGGAGCAGGAGTGAGCCAGGATAAAGTCTGTAACACATTCACTAACATTCAGTTTGTAAAAATCTTTATTGCCTGGTGTATTTGCACACACTAGGAAATTGTTTTAAAGTACAGTACAGCAATGTGCAGAACTGTAAACATAAATGAAATGATAAATACAGACAATGAGCTAGAGGTATAGGAGTGTGTGTGTATAGGAGTGTGTGTACAACTCATATTGTAAAAGCAGGATTGAGCAATCTGACAAAACAGCAATCACTATCTTTTTTCCATTTTTCCAGAATGATGGAGAAGGGTATAAAATTACATATGAAAGTCCAAACAATGACTAAAGCCATAAATTAAAAAGGAACAATAACATTACTAGTGCTAAAAATTCTTTTGGTGTAACTAATCACTACTTTTATTTTAAAAACAGCAATGGCATATTATGCGTCACATGCCACCTAAAAACTCATATTCCCATCCAAGCTCCTGATACATTTTGGATGTTTATCAGTATAAAATTGTCTGGATATTACTATTTCAGAGAATTTGATTGTTTGGATCCTTTACCTGATTATTAACCTCATTAACCTGATGATTTGTGTTAGAATTTGAAGGATGAATTACTTAATGGATGCAAAACAATTGCAATCTGAGCACATCTAGTTTCTGAATTGCTTTGTTGTTTAATTGTGAAATGTTTGTACACACTCCAGGGTTCATTTTAAATGTGATTTGACAAGTCACATTTGAGAAGTTTATTTTTATTGACTGCACCTTTTTCAAATCTGGAACAGGAAATACTCTTTCCAGACAGGACAGCAGCTCCCACATTAGCTCCTTTAGTGCTGTATCATAACATGAGCCGTATTTCACAGGAAACACCTCCTTAACCAAAAATAAATAAATCAATCAAGAATTTCAAATCAATCAGCATTTATGATTAAATGCAAAATAAAAATACTGTAAGTGAAATAACATGGTGTTTCCTCACCTGAAAGAAATAGGCTTTTTCGGCAGGATCCCTCAAAAGAGCAAGGATAAGTGCCTTAAAGTTGGACACTGATAGTTCCAAATCTGAATCTACATCCTGGAATGATTACACAAGTTTAGGATATTTAATTAAAAATTAGGTGGGGGGGGGGGGGAAAATCACACGTAGTACTGCTTTGCATGACCAGAGTATGTCATCCGTACAAGGAGTAACATGCCCACCAGATGTGTTCTGACCAACTGAGGAGTTTTGAAAACTGGCTAGTGTTTTTTTTTTTTCAATAATTCATTTTAAATCAATTTCTAACCACTGCAGTTTGTAAGATCTGAAAAATCTGTCTTATGATAAACACAAGCATTAAAAATCTACTCACTATTGGGCATCCAACAGAAGTATCTGGAAGTCTCATTCTGTCCAAATATCGCTGGATAAGCTTCATGTCCTCCGGCTTGCGTAACATCTCTAAGATCATCTGAAAGACAGATTTAACACATTTCTTGTTTTGGTATTGGCAATTATTCCTGATTGAGAACAAAACAACCATCAATAAGGATGGAAATTTGAAACAAGTGGGAGCACAGCAGTTAAGGTGTTAGACTACTAAATTTAAGATTTACCCTAAATTAATGGGCTTAAGTTGTTGATCAAGAGACCAGGCCATACCACTGATAAGTCTACCACTGATAGAGCAGAGGCGCTGTAATAACTGACCCTGCACTCTGACCTTGAAAGGTCAGATATGCGAAGAAATACATTATTCACTATTTTTCATAGCTTTACAATCCTACTTCACAGTCACTTAACATACATGTTTTGGATTGTGGGAAACGGAAAAGTTGTAGTAAATCGACGCAGGCATGTCGAGAACATGCAAATCCACTCAAATATACCTTTGTCTGGGAAACCCGGGACCTTCTTGTTGTGAAGCAACAGTGCTAAACATTAAGCCACTATGCTAGGTTATATAAACAAGACAAAAGTTAATATCTCTAGTTAAGGGCAACTGTCAATTGTAGTAAATATAAGTGAAAACAAACTCAATCTGAGCCCTGTCCCTATCCCAAGGGTGAAGTATCAGGGTTGACGCTGCACTCAAACCCCAGCTTCCTAAGATGAGGTATCTGAACAAAAGATTTAACTAACGTAAATGTGACAAAAAGAAAAGATTAGTGCTTTGTCTTAATCTTCATCACTGGACCCAATCTGAAAAAATCTGCCCTCTACTACATACATGCCCTTTTTTATTAAATATATTTGTTGACCTTTTATTATTTAGATTTGACATTAATGCCAAATCTAAATAAATGATTATTTAATATTTAAATACTTAAAATACTCACAAGAGTTTGAGAAATTAGGTAAGGAGACAGATATAGGTCAGCTTTTGTCTTGTATGTAGCACCATGGTCCCAGAGAAACATTATTTCATTTCACTGTATCCTGTTATGTCATACAGATGGTACGGAAAGTATTCAGACCCCTTAGATTGTAATATATATATATATATATATATAATTCACTGTTATATTGCTGTTCATTTGGTAAAATCATTTAAGTTCATTTTTTTCCCCCATTAATGTACACACAGGTCCCCATATTAACAGAAAAACACAGAATTGTTGACATTTTAACTGAAATATCACATGGTCGTAAGTATTCATGCAACACTCATATTTAACTCAGGTGCTGTCCATTTCTTCTGATCATCCTACAGTTGATGGTTCTACACCTTCATTTGACTCCAGCTGTGTTTGATTAGACAGATTAGACTTGATTAGGAAAGACACACACAGCTGTCTATATAAGACTTTATAGCTCATAGTAAAATGATGAGGTCAAAGAACTTCTTGAAGAGCTCAGAGAAAGAATGGTGGCAAGGCACAGACCTGACCAAGGTTACAAAATAGTTCTGCTGCAAAGTGGCCACCACAATTCTTAAATGGAAGACGTTTGGGATGACCAGAACCCTTACTAGAGCTGGCTGTCCGGCCAAACTAAGCTATCTGAGGAGGAGAAGCCCAAAGCTTACTGTGGCTGAGCTCCAGAGATACTGTGGTTCTGATTTCAACCCCCCCCCCTTATTTAAATGTTTTTGGCAAATGAACAGCAATATAACAGTGAAAAATTTAAGAGGGTCTGAATACTTTCTAAACCCTTTCAATATAATGTAAATGACAAACTGCTTTTATGGACAAAACAAATTACCAGTCAAATTGTGCGATAAGTGTAAATATATAGCGTTATACTGCTACATCACAACATTCCACCACATCATCTTCCTTTACATCAGCGACACAGCAGGTACAATTGTGTGGTCCGTCTTTTGGGTTTTATATGTATCCCACCCAACTGTGAACAGCGACTGATCACACTTACCCGTGCCCTTAGTCCCAGGATGAGCTGAACTCTTTGTCTATATGTCAGTAAATGTGGCACAGTCTCTGTAACCATAGTCACAAACTCCTCCAGTTTCCCATAATGCACTAGGTTTTTCTGCTGTAGCACCTGCCACATAAAGGCAGACATAAGGCGTAGAGGAGGAACCAACAGACGTAGAGAGGACAGATGAAGTCTGAAACCTACAAAAATCAAGTAATTGAATATAAAACAGACGTAGAGAGAATAGTATTATACAAAATAGTGTATAAAAGTATTATAAAACAGTATTATACACAGTATAGAGCTCAGTGTAGAAATTAAACTTAGAAATAATTAATCACGTGTTCTGATCCCCCCTCCCCTCCACCTCCCCCGTATAGGCTGTAATGTGATTTAAAAATCCACACAGTAAAATGTCTACACCAAAAGAGTTTATAGTGAACTATTCATTTCCTCTTTTAGTCTTACAGAAAATTACCCCGGACGTGTGAAACGCTTAAACACACGAGCTGTAAGTTACTGTAAGTCTGTAAACAGGCGCATTGTCCAGCTTTCCAAGCAAGTGGTCCTCTAAATGTGTGTATATATACTTTATGAATTGAGTGATATGTGTTAGTTTACCTGAGGACTCTGTTTTGGGTACGTGTTGTTTATCCATTGGGAAATCTCCGCTATTGCAGCGTTCTGACTAATCGGAACCTAACCTTAGCTGCTAAATACGGTTTACCCACTAAGCGTAGACTGACAGTAAAAACTTCCGGTTACGACATTTCAAAATAAGAGATAGGGGGGAATTGTTGACGGCTGGGATTGTTGGCGCGCATGGTAGAAAGTGAGGTTATTGCCGGAAGTGTTCAAGTGTATAGATGGGATATTGGGATAGATTTTATGAGTATGCTGTTCTATCTGGTGCTGTTCAGCAGGAACCTCATACACACTCATAAAAATATTGTGTATGACAAAAAAATCTATCGATGCGTACAGAAATTCGCCGTTTGTACATCCCAATTAACATGAATTTTATCACCTAAGCACAAAACTCCACCATATCTCTGCCTCCAAACTTTAATGAGTCACTTGGCTGTGTGGTGGTGTAGTGGATAGCACAGTCACCTAACAACAAGAAGGTCCCGGGTTCGATTTCCAGGCCAGGGATCTTTCTGTGCGGAATTTGCATGTTTTCCCTGCTTATGTGGGTTTTCTCTGGGTACTCCGGTTTCCAACGACAGTCCAAAAACATGCAGATTTGGTCGATTGGTGATTCTAAATTGTCCGTAGGAGTGAATGTGTGTGTGTGGTTGTTTGTCTATGTGTTGCCCTGCTATACAAACCGTCCAGTGTGTACGCCCGTCTCTTACCCTATGTGAGCTGGAATAGGCACCAGCAGACCCCCGTAACACCAAATTAGGGAATAAGCGGGTAAGAAGATGAATGAATGAATAAATGAATGAATGAGTCATTTTTGCAAAAACAGACAGCAAAAAATAGCAAGAAATGAAACTTTACTGCAAGTTGTTGTAGGTGCTACAAGTAACGAGAAAAATAATCTTATTTGAAATCTTGTCCTCTGTAATTAATAATGGTTGTGATATGCCGTCAACGCGGTGTGATCTAAAAAGCACAATATAAGTGAGCTTAAAAAGAAATTCTGTGAAATAATAATATACATGTTTTGGACTGTAGGAGAAAACCGGAGTACCTGGAGAAAGTCCAGTTGAAATCAGGACCTTCTTGGTCTGAGACAACTGTACTAACCTCTAAGCCACCACACCTCCCGGTATTTATTTTGAATTGTTTTTTGAATTTTTTTTTTTTAGTTTAATTAATCCACTGAAACTATTCAAAGACATTTAAGAAAAAAACAGGAGAAAAAGAATGTGGTAAGTAGTTGAGGGATAGCAGATTGCTAATATATTGTAACAACAATCTTCTTCTCCTTTCGGCTGCTGACGTTAGGGGTCGCCACAGCGGAACGCTCTTCTTCACACTACCCTGTCTCCTACATCTGCTTCATTCACCACATGTACCTGCATATCTTCCTTCACTACATCCATAAACCTCCTCTTTGGTCTTCCTCTTTTCCTCCCGCCCGGCACATCCATCCACAGCATTCTTCCACCAATATACTGCATGTCCCTCCTCTGCACATGTTCAAACCATCTCAACCTAGTTTCCCTCACCTTGTCTCCAAAACATCCTACATGCGCCATTGCTCTAATAAACTCGTTTTTAATACTGTCCATCCCTCAATGAAAATCTCAACATCTCAACTCCTCCAACTTTAGCTGCTCCTCCTGTCTTTTTGACAACGCCACTGTCTCTGAACCATAATATATTGTAAGGACAATAGACAACAAAAACAAATATTAGGAATGAAATTGATTATAAGACAAAGCAGGGATTATGGGATAACGCTACAGCAGCACAGATAGAGAGAACATTAGATGACATGCAAAGGCATTAAGCGTTAATGACCATATTAACCCTTCCATGGACTGCCACCTTAAGGTTGTTTGAGTGTCTGGAGGATCCTAGGAGCTATGTATAAAATTAGTGATGTGTAATGTTACTCTATGTTATAGACATCTGTGTGAGAACTGAGGAATGTGTGGCTATAGGATTGCCATGGGGAGGGGGTCTAGGAAACACCAAGATGAGAAACAGATGAGAAAATGTGATTTGGGAGAAGGGTAAAATTTCAGGGTGTCATTTATGATAAATGAGTACCTGTATCCCAGAGATTGAAAACAATGTACAATAGGTGGAAATTGCCTATATAAGTCCGATGTAAAGCTTGATTCTGGAGATATTCTGCAGTCTGTCTCAGATTTTTAGACCTAGAACATGCTGAAAGGACTATGTCTCTCGTCTTTTCAGGGACGCCTCATCCCGGATAAGCGGTCAGATAAGATGAGAAAGTATGTTCTGTTCAATACCTGTAGAAAGAAAAAGCTGGAAATTAATAATAACAGGAAACCTTATGGATATTTCAGCTAAAAAATTAAGAAAGATTTTACAGGACAAGCAGTGACTGAGGTTTTGCACTTCAAAAAGTGAAAAAGAATTAATGAAAAATGTGATAGCCTCTCTCTGATAATCAATTTCAATGAGAATATAGCTTGAATTGTGACCACGTGGAAAGTGGGGTGAATGCGGTACTCCAGGGGGAGTGACAAGGTAAACGTGATCGGGTTTACCCTCCTGGAGTAAACATGAAGGCCATGTTAACCATAGTGTGGAATTCCCTCTTCTTTTTATAACAGCCTGCAAACACCTGGGGACTGAGATGACAAGTTACTCAAGTTTAGGAATAGGAATTTTAACTCATTCTTGTCTAATACAGGCTTTTAATTGTTCAACTGTCTTGTGGATTTTTTGTCACATCTTCCTCTATGGGTGAAAGATCTGGACAAGCAAGCTGGCTATTTAGGTACCTGGATCCTTCTCCTACACAGCCATGATGTTGTAATTGATGTGTATGTGGTCTGGCATTGTTATGTTGGAAAATGCAAGGTCGTTTCTGAAAGAAACAACGTCTGGATGGGAGCATATGTTGTTTTAGAACTTGGAGATACCTTTCAGCATTACTGGTGCTTTTCCAGATATGTAAGCTGTCCATACCACATGTACTCATGCAACTCCATACCATCAGAGACGCTTCTGAACTTGGGTTGTCCTTCTCCTCTTTAGTCTGGATGACATGTGGAATTACACATTTATAAAATGTTAAATCTAAGTTCCAATGCAATGGTATACAAGCTGAAAAGTATGTATATTGGGTTTTACATTCAATAAAGAGTAACTTTTGCTGGAAAGTTATGCCAACGTCTCCTGGTCTCTGCTTTGACTCAGATAAAGCAAAATTTTTCAACAGTTGCTCGGATAGGGCAAATCATTTCTATCCAGATTGAAACTTCAACGTAACCCGGATAGAGAAACTCACTTCTATCCAGATTGAAACTTCAAGGTTGAAAACTCTACTTCAGACTCTACTCATGTCTCATTAAAAAAGACATCGAGACTCACCATAGATTACAGAGTAGCCAATAAACCTATTGATAAAATGACCCCTCTTGTGGCAGAGCCACAATTTGTAACAGCTTACCATTATATTGCAAAGTTTTCTCTAATGTCTAATGGATTATTTTCTGTACCATTCAATTCTGACAGCCAGGCATGGTTAGCTTTCATGGTTGTATATGAGCAATAACAGTAGACACGGTTGCCACAGGGTTTTAAAAATACACCAACCATATACCATCAGGCTGTCAGACGTGATTTGTGCAATGCAGAGTGTCATGTCAAAGAGTCCACTATGATCCAATATGTTGATGACATTCTGAATGCCTCAACATATCATGAGGTACATCTAAATGAATTGGCAGCATTTCTGGGTCATACAATTCGTGCAGGACATGGATCTATTACACAGAGACCGGCAAAACAAACAGGGGCAGCAGAAAGAAACAACCCAGAACAAAGAAGAAAGATTGGACTAGAGACAAACGGAGCAGCACACGGAGCAAGAACAGTCTGGAGCTGAAATGGGCGAAACATCAAAAAGAACGAATACGGACAAGAACAGGGGTAGAAACAGTGACAGAGACAGACTAGACTAGAGACTAGAAATTGAGATGGGTACACAAAGTCTGAGACAGACTGGAGTTAGGAGAGGAACTGTGAGAGATTGAAAAGTAACTGAAATTAAGACAGATAGGTAGGAGCATGGATGAGAATGGAAAGAGAGACTGGTTGGCAGGAGAACAGGTACAGAGGTCAACCCAGAAGTGGGGACAGGAAGAGACAGAAACAGGCAGAGTAGATTAAGAAACAAAAACAGGCTGAGCAGGGACCAAAACATCATCAGAATCAGAGAAAGCGAGAGGTAAACCTAGCTTTAGCTGGGAGGTCCAGATCTATTTAAAGTCCATTGAGTACAAGTTAATGGGAAACCTGTGGAACTAACAGAATTTAAAGTCTCTAGACATAACCTTATGCATGACAAGTCAGTCCAGTGCCTCCCCAATCATGATGAGGCAGTCCAGTGTCACCTCCTGACACAGGAACCACAGGAGGTTGCTGAAACAAATCTGGGTTAACAGACAACTTGACGGGCAAATCAACAGTATACTCCACTGGCATGTCAGAAACCACAGTATGCTCCATAAACATGCCTGAAACAGTCATGGTGTCCTCGGGCAAATTAAAAATTGTCTTACTCTCCTTGGATGAAACAAAAACAGTAGGTACCTCCACTGACAAATCCGAAATGGCTGGAGCATGTGCTGTTGACTCAGAAATGTCTGGAGCCATTGCTAATGAGGCATTACCGACTGGAGCCCTTAGTAGTTCAGCTGCCCTAGTAGAGGGTCAGCTACCTGGGACCACAGGTCTCCACCAGAAAGCAGCTTGGTCTTCTTCCAGTGGGTATTCCCAGCAATCTTTCTCTAGGTAATCCTCAGTGGAACAAGGCTCACACATTCTCTTAGCCATGACCCAGCATATCTCATCCATGGTATCATGGATGTAGACTTTGAGGAGCTGGGTAAAAAATAATCTATGTCCGTGCAAGGTACAGTTTTAAGTCCTACAAAGAAGCTACTGCAGACAATGCACTGTCACACAAACGCATAAACACAAACTCACACTTTGAGCGATCCGTGGGGAATGCGCCTTAACATAAGCCAGACATTTATGAAAAAATTTAACTTACTGACCAAGGTTGCTGTCACACCTGAAGTATGTGGTGAATGTCCGGAGATGGCATTGATAACGTCCCATTTAGTTTTACGTCCAGCTAACTCTACTCCTCCTAATCCCACTTCCACTGAATGCAACGTGGGTCCCATGCAACTCAGGGTCACTAAGCTGACTGTTCAGGAGTGACAACTGCTGTGTTACTATTATGGAGGTCATGAGTACTTTAGTATCTCCTGTCTCACTTTAAACTTCAATCATGCTTCTCAGTTCATCTCTATTTTAAACAAATACAATGCATTGATTACTGGGTACTCAACAGTATCACAGACGAATATTGGTATCCTCTTCCACTGGCATCCTGCTTACTGCGAGGCATGGATATTCACAAAAGTAGACTTGCGCAACACCTATAATCTCATCTGCATTTGGGAGGGAGATGAATGGATAAGAGCTTTTATTACCTTACAAGGTTATGAATACTTTGTAATTTGTATCTACTCTTTTGTCACGCCCTCCTCTGAGATGAGCGTCTCCAGCGCGCTTCACGCGTTTTATAAGCCGGCAGTTTTCTCCTGGGGGCCGTTGGATCGTCTCGCCTTTTTCCCTGAATGTCTTAGTTTTTCATGTCATGTTCATGTTTACGATACTGTTTCGTCTTGTCTCATCAAGTTTTGTCACGATCTTTTTTTACTGTATTTTCTTTAGTTTCAATCTCATTGTTTTTTAATTTTCATTTTTTTGCCTTATTTTTCCTTAATAAATGGACTACTCATACCCGCCAATCCTGCGTTTGGGTGCGCTCTTTATCCCCGATCCTGCTCCCCACCCACTCTGACAGAATGATCGAACCAAGCTCACACCCAGCGGATTGGCGGCAGCCCCCCAATCGCATTCCCGCGGCGATATGACAGCCGCCGCGGTAAGTGTTGCAAGTTTGTGCGGGAGTGCGCGGCGTTTTTTAAATCCCAGCCACACGCTTACACCATGCCCAGGAGCAAATGTGGACTGGTATTCTTGTGCTTAACGGGGAAGGCACTGGACTGGGTAGCCCAAGTCTGGGATTTGGACCAACGTGTCAGGGCTGACCTCCTCTACCTTTTGTTTTATCTCCTCACCACATGCAACTTCCTCACCCCAGTGGAGGCTTTTGTCTTTGTGGCCCGCTCAGAGATGTGCCTGGTGTGGTCAGAGGTGGTCGAGGAGAGTCAGCACGGTCCAAAGGTGGTCGAGGAGCATCTGCTTGGTCCGGAGGTGGTTGAGGAGCCTCGTTCTGCTACTGAGAAGGCCTGGGGGCCTTGTTCTGCTCCTGAGGAGGCCTGGGGGCCTCGTTCCACTCCTGAGGAGACCTGGGGGCCTCATTCTGTTCCTGTCACGGAAGCTAGGAAGCCTTGTTCTGTTCCTGTCACGGAGACTAGGAGGTCTCGTTCTGTTCCTGTCACGGAGGCTAGGAGGCCTCAATCTGTTCCTGTCATGGAGGCTAGGAAGCCTCGTTCTGTTCCTCCCATGGAGGCTAGGAGGCCTTGTTCTGTTCCTGTAACAGAGGCTGGGATGCCTCGCCCGGTTTCTGTCTTGGAGGCTGGGAAGCCTCGCCTTGATCCTACCCTTTCTGGGTATTGGATTGTTCATGGACCTGGACCCCCATTATTCCATCCATGTTTATCTAACTGAGTATTTTTCTCTCTTCGGTGTTTGAGTATTTTCAATTTCGCTTATTTCCTCAGCCTCAGGTTTTTTTTAGTTCAATTTGTTGTGTTGCCTTGTCCCCGTCCTCACTCATGTTCAGGTTTCTTCATGTTCAGGTTTCTTCATGTTCAGGTTTCTTCATGTTCATGTTTCATCATGTTCAGGTTTCTTTATGTTCAGGTTTCGTCATGCTCAGGTCTCATCATGCTCAAGTCTCGTCATGCTCAGGTCCCCCATTTCTCGTCATGCTCAGGTTCCACCTTTCTCGTCATGCTCAGGTTCCCCCTTTCTCGTCATGCTCATCCACGTCTCTTGCGCTCTCTCATCAGGTTCAGGTTCAGGTTCCCCTTTCTCATCAGGTTCAGGTTCCCCTTTCTTGTCATGTTCAGGTTCAGGTTCCCCTCTCGCATCATGTTCAGGTTCTCTCCTCTCGTCAGGTTCTGGTTCTCAGCCTTGCTCCTCTTTCTTCATAGAGGGGAGGGTACTGTCACGCCCTCCTCTGAGATGAGCATCTCTAGCGCACAGCTGAGTCTCGTCAAGTGCTGATTCACGCGTTGCGCACATGTCAGACATAAATCGAGGATACTATCTGTCCTAACAGATGATTTCTCTATACAAAACAATTGTGATATAATTTCCTTTATCCCTCCCTGTCCGCGATGAGTGGGGCCATGAAACTTGCGGACGAGAAATGGTAGGCAATGGGCAGGCAGACAAATGGGCAGGTGACCATCGGGCAGGACACACAAGCCGTCAGGAGAATCAATTGCCCCCTCTGCATCCCAGAATTTCAGTCAGTAGCAGAGAGTTGAATGTGGTGTAAGTCAACTCCAGGAAGGATAGCACTCTGCAAAGGAGAACAAGAAACAGCAGAGATATTCAGGAAGGGAATGTAGGCCCCTGACTGAGCCGCAACTTTAGCAAGCTTGTCAGCCAGGGCATTACCCAAAGCTTCAATGTTTAGATCATTCGAATGAGCCTTGATTTTAACAATGGCTAATTTATTTGGTTTGTGACATGCTTCAGTCAGATCCTGGACCAGAGAAGCATGGGAAATGGGCTTGCCATCCGCTGCCATGAAACCCCTCATGGACCAGGTATGACCAAAATCATGACAAACACCGTATGCATACCTAGAGTCTGTGTAAATGGTGACACCCTGATCAGCAGATAGGATGCACGATCTGGTTAGGGCGAACAGCTCAGCCGCCTGAGCCGACTTAAACGGTAATGCGTAGGCCTCAATGCAGCGGTCAGGAGGTTCCACTACAGCATACCCTGTAAGACAAAGACCATCTTGCGGTTTAGAGCAAGAGCCATCAACAAAAATAGCCCTTCCAGACGAAAGTGCATCAGCTATAGTAGAGAGAGAGGAAGTAGTTTTAATAATCAAGTTCTCGGTTGACAGAAGAATAGTTTCATAACCTGATCTACGCTGGGCAGACATATGTTGCGTGGTTAAATTTTGCAAGACTTGTTTTACTTTGTTTTACTGGTGAGTGTAAGATAAGTGAAAGTACAATTTTTTCAGCGTCTGTCACCATCATTGCGCATGCAGCTACCACTCGGAGACATGCAGGCAAACCTTGTGCCACCGAATCAAGGTTTTTGGACGGGTATGCGCAGGGGCGTAACCCCACCATGGTCCTGGGCCAATACAGCAGCCGCCGTCCTGCCATGTGACACTACAAAGAGGTGAAATGGTTTAACATAGTCCGGTAAGCCAAGTGCAGGTGCAACACAAATAGCATGTTTGAGAGAGTCATACGCCACGATCATGTCTGGAGTCTATGTGATGGGCGTGTTCATCGGATCTGGGTGTGAGATGGCAGCTCTCAGCTGCTTATAATAGACAGAACAGTCTGGTATCCACTGCCGGCAGTAATTGATGAGACTTAGGAAAGCCATCAGACTGTGTTTGGTCTTGCAGTGTCCAAGATAATCTGTACTCTCTCCTACGTCAATCGGCGTGTCCCTTGGGAAAGCTTGTAGCCGAGATAATGCACTTGCTCACGACAAAGTTGTAGTTTCGACCTGGATACTTTGAAGCCCTTTTCAGCCAGTAACCTCAGTTCGGCCAGTGTAGCAGAACTACAAGTTGATTGGTCCCATGCGGAGACGAGTAGGTCGTTGGCATACTGCAAGACACAAGAACCTTCAGGAAGAATTAGTTCCTCAAGTGCCTGTCTTACCCTAGCGGAAAACACTGCAGGAAAATCAACGAACCCCTGAGGTAATCTAGTCCATGTATACTGGCGGCCCGATGTGTGAAGGCAAACAGAGGCTGAGTATTAGGTTCAAAAGTAAGGGACACAAAAGTAAGCAGAACACAGATCAATCACAGAAAAGTAAGTGTGTGTATTAGGTATAGAGGATTTCACTGAGTTGACATCCGGAACAATTGGTGCGATAGCAACAAATAATTCATTGATTCTATGCAGATCCTGCGTAAATCTTCACTGTCCACCAGGTTTTGGGACAGGATTAATAGGTGTCAAAGTTTTAATTTGTGCCTCATAAGGTGTACAATGTACCAGACCCACCTCATTCTTGTGTTCAGCCCCCAAATGGAATGGTAGACTCAGAAAGGATTCAGGTATGTTTGTGGGTTCTGTGGAAAGACTCAGGGCAGAAACGTTATTAGGACAGGGTGCACACATCAGGGAAACACAATCAGGAGATGGATCATCTAGTGTGGACACAATCATTTTAGAGCCATCAAAACAATTCACAAATTTAGAACAGACATGGCATAAATGGCGGGAAGATTTAATCCAAATGTCTACAAAATGTATGGGTTTGTCTAGGGAAGGCAATATATTAATTAAGTCTTTAAGGGCCGTCGGTGACGGAGGTTGAACAGAAATGCCCCGTGGACCGGCTTCCCAAACTAGAGCCTGATTATTAACCAATGGTGGGTCGGGGACCGATCCCGCATCGGGTCCGACATCGTTTGGGTTTGAATAATCATCGTCAGTATTTGAGTCTGAACTAGAATCGGAGTCATCTGAGTCAGATTTGGTTTTCTATTTTCGGGTTTTAATTTTAGAACGCGCTCCTCTGTCAGTAAAAGCGCCGCGAGACGGATAAAGTGTTTTTTTCTTTTTATCAGATTTATTTACCTTATTCTTCGGAATTTTACTGGTCGATTCATACAGAGGTGGATCTACGGATGGCGCGGAGGGTGTAACCGGAAATGTAGTTGCATCTGAGCCCGCGACTGCGTCTGCATCTGAGCCCGTGACAGCGTCTGCATCTGAGCCGGCGACAGCGTCTGCATCTGAGCCCGCAACAGCGTCTGCATCTGGGGCCGCGACAGCGTCTGCATCTGAGCCCACGACAATGTTTGCATCTGCACCGGAACTGTTATCTGTGCTGCATTTTGATTCCCCTGTGCTGCATTTTGATTCCCATGTGCTTTTGAGTCCCCTGTGCTGTCCTGTGCGTTCTCTTACCCTTCAGCTTCCCTTTCTGTCCCTTCGGGGCCCCTCTATTAAAAGGAAGATTCGATATCGGCCTGTAATTTGACACCTTACTAGGGTCGAGGTCAGGTTTCTTAATTAGCGGTTTT
>JAOTRA010000011.1:1343103-1355720 GCA_026260255.1 Pseudolaguvia tuberculata | reverse complement strand
CTATGGACAATTTAGAATCACCAATCCACCTAAACTGCATGTTTTTGGACTGTGGGAGGAAACCGGAGTGCCCGGAAAACATGCAAACGCGGGGAGAACATGCAAACTCCGCACAGAAAGATCGAACCTTGGACCTCCTTGTTGTGAGGCGACCGTGCTAACCACTACGCCACCGCGCCGCATTGTTAAGATCCACTGGATTCTAAACCCACTGGATTCCAGATCCACGCTTCTACAACATTTATAGGTGTCCTTCTCGGTTCTAGAACAAAATTAACTTTTAAGTTGGTTTAATAAAACTCTTCACGTAAATACAAATCTTGTATTTATCTTAATTCAACTATATTTCCTTGCCGTAGCCTTTTATATACATCACTTAAAATGAGCATTAAAAACACTTTTAGTCAGGCAAATATTCAGTCAGCCCAGCCGTGTGGAGCGCGTGAGTCTGGGAACACAAAGCGGTGCAGGCACGTTAACTGTCCGGACTGTGAGAGTCCTGTGGATTTATCAAAACTGTGGCGAGGTAAGTTTCTTATATAATTTCACACTTCACAGAAAGTTATATACAAATATACTCTAATATTTAATAGTTATGTATGACATTTATTATTATTAAAGAGTAACTTTCACTTCTTCCGTTATTCTTTCATTCAGGCCGCTAATTTAGCTACAGGCTAAAAGTTATTATTATAGAATATTCAATTTCCCATTTATTTATCATATACAGGATTATACAGACAACATGTAGTGAAATGTATTTCTTCACATATCCCAGGGTTAAGGGTCTTGCTCAAGGACCCAACAGTGGTGGACTTGAACCCAGGTTTTTCCTTGGCGGTGGTAGGGCTTGAACCCAGGTTTTTCTAGTCTACCTATCAACAACTCGCCACATTAACCATTTGATCCACCACTGTCCTTATATGTTCCATATACAATCCATTCATTCAAGAATAAGATCATCGCAGATGTTTGCTGTTCTCGAACCATGCGTCAGAGAGCGCTTTTATTGTGTGTGTGTGTGTGTGTGTGTGTGTGTGTGTGTGTGTGTGTGTGTGTGTGTGTGTGTGTGTGTGTTTAATAAAGATCTTTAAACACTCTGAACGTGTGTATTTCCCAAAGGTGTGAGTGTGCGTTTGGGACTGTCTGCACGTGCTGTGTGTAATCTCACAAGCATGCCGAAAAGAGCCAAGAAAACCGAGGAGGCGCCTGCAGAGTCCGGCAATAATGACAACAGAACCGGTAATAACGGAAGCAGCGTCCGGTAACCCTGCAGCAGCATCTGCCGACTAATTCAGGGGGAAATTGAAAAGTAGTTAAAAAAGAAGTTAAAAAAAAGTCGTCCAGCAACCTAATAATAATAATAGAACAAAATAAACAAACACTTTCTGGACAATAGCAATACAAAAAGATAACAATAGATGCACATTTAAAGAGTAGATACACTGCCTGTCCAAAAAAAGTCTGGTTGGTTTGCAGTCGGTCAGGTTTCGGTTCAGTAACAGTCTGTGCCCAAAGAATGAGGTCAGCTGACTACCTGAATATACTGAATGACCAGGTTATTCCATCAGTGGATTTGTTTCTTCCCTGATGGCACAGACATATTCCAAGATGACAAAGGCATCCGGCTCAAATTGTGAAAGAGTGAACAGGGAGTATGAGACAATTTTCACACATGGATTGTCCAAACCTGAACCCCATAGAGAATCTTTGCGATGTGCTGGAGGTTTTGCGCAGCAGTCAGACTCGACCATCATCAATGCAAGATGTTCGTGGGAAATTAAGGCAACATTGAATAGAAGTAAATTTGTGACATTGTAGAAGCTTATCGAAACAAAGCCACAGACAAATCAAAGCTAACGATGCTCCAACCAAATATTAGTGTGACCTTTTTTTGGTCAGGCAGTGAACCTTTAAAAGTGAATGTCAAAAAATGTGCATAAACAAGGTTGTACAAAATTGCAAAATTTTGTCACAAACTCATTTGCATATAGGCATATTCATTATACACACCATCGTATCAAATCACAAAGTTTTAATGAGACCATACCTGTACTACAGCTTCTTTTTCTTTGCTGAAGATTCCTAGTGAACGAAGAGCAACAATGAGTTATACATAGCTATTGGTCAGTGGGGATAAAGGTGATCAGTGGTTGGTCATTGGAAACATAAGTCCAAAAAGAGATTTATGTGCATGTAGGTTTCATCTTCATTTAATTTCCTAATTAATAGAACCACAGAAAAAGAAGGAAAAGAAAGGGAAGGAACCAGAAGCTCCAGTTTTATATGAAGACCCCATCGATAAACTGACCAGCAAGGATGGCCGAGCAGCCAACAAGAAGATAACATCTTGGAATGTGGACGGCCTCCGTGCCTGGGTTAAGAAGAATGGGCTTGATGTAAGTTTTTCTAGAAGGTCTAGAGATTTGATGTTCTGTGTAGAAGTTGTGGAATTGATCCGGTGGCCTTTGGTGGTATTAAATTTCCACTGCATAACATCTGTCATCTTTCTGTAGTGGGTGCGTCAGGAGGATCCAGATGTGCTTTGTCTTCAGGAGACTAAGTGTGCTGAGAAAGCTTTACCTGCAGATATCACCTCTATGCCAGAGTATCCATACAAGTACTGGGCTGGCTCTGAAGAAAAAGAGGGTTACAGTGGAGTGGCCATGTTGTGCAAGGCCGAGCCTCTTAAAGTCACTTTTGGCATCGGTGAGTAAATTTAACACGAAATGTGATATGAATCAGATTCATGCATCGGCGTCTGCAGTGTAAACCGGCAGATTGGATTCATTTATTCATCCGTTCGTCAAGTCGACTCTTGTGGACACCGTGACTTATACTGCACGCTTAAATATTGTACTTGTGAGTTTAATCTGACTATCATCTTCTGCAGGAAAAGAGGAGCATGACAAAGAGGGCCGCGTGATCACTGCAGAGTTTCCTTCTTACTTCCTGGTTACAGCATATGTGCCCAATGCTGGACGTGGCCTGGTTCGCCTTGAGTACCGCAAAACATGGGACGTAGACTTCCGCGAATACTTGAGCAACCTGGATAAGCGTAAGCCTGTGGTGCTGTGTGGTGACCTGAATGTGGCTCACAATGAGATTGATCTGAAGAACCCCAAAGGCAATCGTAAGAATGCAGGGTTTACTCCTGAGGAACGAGAAGGTTTCAGTCAACTCCTAGCCGCTGGCTTTATCGATAGTTTTCGTGAGCTGTATCCAGAACTGACCAACGCCTACACCTTCTGGACATATATGATGAATGCACGGGCCAAGAACGTGGGCTGGCGCCTGGACTATTTTGTACTCTCTGCTGCTCTGCTCCCGAGCTTGTGTGATAGCAAGATTCGTAATAAAGCCATGGGAAGTGACCACTGCCCCATCACCCTTCACCTGGCCATATAAAATACATACCACTGCTTGTTAACGTGGATTTAGGTCTGCATTTACTACTTTTTAAAAAGATTAAGTCAAATGCTCTTGTGATTATTTTTTTTTTTACTGGTCAGAGGGAATAGATATGGTGTATAAATCGCAATTTAGAAACATTAATGCAATATGCAATTCTTTAGCTGTGTAACTGAGTTTCCTCAAACTGTGTGTAGTGTTTTTTGTAGGGTTTGTATGGCTGAGTTAAAATACTGTAATAAAACCATATACGGTGATCAATGTGTTCGATTTAATTTTAACTTGTTCCATGTTCTGCTTTATGTACCTTTTTATTTCTCATCATCCACACACTTAATTTTACTGCAAAACTGTTCATTTATTTTTTAATAAACATATACACACTTAAATTACAAAAATAGCTCAAGTTTTACAGTTAGTCATGATCGTAATTTTAATAAACTGGTGCTGCTGAACAAAAAGAAAACTTCCTTTGATTTTCTATTAGAATTGATCCTTCACTAATCAGCAGGAAATTTCATTAACCAGGATATAAACGAAATTACAAAATTATTCCAGAAAGTCTGAACTGAAGGAAGCCGATCCAGGTTCTGGATATATATACCTAAATAACTGATAAATTAAAATGTAACAAATCCAATCTTTCAAGAATTTCTATTTTCTTGCCTTTTGCGTCCACGCGGTTGTTCCACCTGCTCTGTTAGATGCGTTTGCTCGTGTTTCTTAAGTGGCCCTTGGAACTTGAAGCTTTTTCCGCATTGCGTGCAACACCATGGTCGCTCGCCGGTGTGGTTGAGCATGTGATTCTTTAGGTGTGATGAATGTTTGTAGGTCTTCCCACACTCTGTACACACATAAGGCCTCTCCCCTGTGTGTACACGCTCATGCCGTTTCATGTTGCCAATCTGTGAGAAGGTTTTTCCACACACCTTGCAGCCAAAGGGCTGCTCGCCTGTATGGATACGGAGATGGCAGCGCAGCATTTCCGGTCCTGCAAATGTCTTGTGGCACAACCTGCATGGGATGCGAACGCGTGGCTTCTCATGATTGCGCTGGTGCTTTTTTAGGTCAAATATGTAAACGAAGGACTTGTTACATATAGTGCACAGGTACCTGCGTTCGCCCATATGATAGCCTTTGTGTCTCCTCAGGAGGCTGGCGTAAATGAAGCTCTTGCCGCAAATGTTGCATGTGTAGGAGCGAGTCAATGAATGGTAGCGAATGTGTACAGTCAGCTTGAATGCAGTCGGGAAGACCTTCTCACAGTGAGGACATTGGTGTAGCTTTTCTGAAGTGTGACACTCGCGGTGGATTTTCAGGTACGAGCCCTGAGAGAAGCTCTTACTGCAGATGTTGCACTTGTATGGCTTTTCCCCCGTGTGCACACGGACGTGCTTGATGAGGTCTGCTTTCTTGCGGAAAGTCTTGGCGCATTGTGTGCATTTAAATGGTCGGGACGGCGAGTGCGTTTTGATGTGACTGGATAGAAAACTCAGACACCGGAAACTTTTGCCGCAGTCAGAACATTGGAACGGTCTTTCTCCAGTGTGTGCTCGCATATGAATCTTCAGCTGACATTCGTAACGAAACTCTTTATTACACACTTGGCATGTGAGCTGCTTTTCACCCATGTCTTGAGATTCGCTATGGACCACCATGGACCTCCTGCTGCTTGTTGCTTGTGTAAGGGAGCTTTTTCTGTTAATGATGGATTTTATAGATGGAGGTCTTTCAAAAACAGACACAAACGCCGTTTCCTCCGAGAGGACGTCTGTGTTAGAAGAAGAAGAAGGCATAACTGATAAAGGAAGAACTTTCCCTGAGATTTCTGAGATCCACTCTTCCATGCTTAGTTCCCTCACCTCATTAGTCTCGACTACATCTGATTGTTCTAGAAACTGCAACCGAGACGCCTCCTCTACTCCATCATCCAAATCTGAAACGATAACTGTAGAGCCATCTGCAGTGAAGTAGATCTGCTGTACTTCGCACATGCCGGTACTGTCCTCTTGGTAAATCGCTTCTTCTTGCAGTTCTGCCTCGACCTCCGCCGTCACCCCATCTAAGGGCTCCACATCCAGTGTGTCACTGTGGGCTGGGTGGATTGTGCCGGTGGCCTGTGCGTTGCTTGATTCGGATTCATTTTCACCAAGTGCTTGTGTGATAATTATGGTTTCTTGTGAAATAGATGGAGGGATTATTTTCTCTTGTGGAATAGAGCTGGAAGGCATTTCTTGCTGAACAGAAACTGAAGATGGGATTGACTCTGAGGGATAGAATGGAATAGTTGTGAGGGTAAAAACAAGGCTGTGTATTATTTATTAAATATTTAATCACATCACTATTCATCATAAAAAAATAAATCAATATTCATTTATGTAGCTAGTCTAGGGATGATGACAAAAATCAAACTGCTCAGACCTTTAAGTGTTTAAACTCACCTCACCCTACCCACCTACCATCACTCACTTCCCCTCACCCACCTATCTACCTACTACTACTTACCTCACTCACTATATTCTATAGATTCTCTATGGCTTCAGGTTAGGCGAGTTTGCTGGACAATCAAGCACAGTTTTGGTTTTGGTACAAACCTGTTTTTGGTACCTTTGGTAGTGTGAGCAGATGCCAGGTGAAAATATAATCAGTATCACCATATACCTATTTCAGCATCAGGAAGCCTGAAGTGCTCTAACATTTTCTGGTAGATCACCGTCACCAGCAGATGGCAGCCCAAATAATTTACTGACTGACACTTTAATGTAATCCCCCCCCAGGAATTACAGGTTATACCAAGGCACATCCTATGTGAATATAACAGTAATGTTAATGTTACTTTTGTGCTCTAGTAATTAACCCAGAGTATACTGTTATTAGCTATAATGAACTGATGATTGTAGATGTTTACCGTTTAGATTTTTTTGCCTCTGGGTTTTAAAGTGTTGCAGCACATCCCTGAGCTCCACAGGGTCAGAAAGTGGCTGGATGATGTCCTCCATGGCAGACAGACCACCGCAGAGCCATGAGACTGTCTGCAGAAATATCGACATTACATGACATGGATATTTGATAACCTGCCTGCCAGTGTTACAATTGTTTGTTCATTTAAGCCACCATTTCACACCGAACCTACATTTAATTATTCATACGATCAGAAAGTCAACGCAAAGACAATTAGAATGCAATGACGCATTAGAGTTGGGAATAAGAAAGTGACAATATTTCAGTGGGATAGTTTGTTTCACTTGTATGTTTACACAGACATATTAATTATTGATTTATTTTATTTATTTATGCTATTTAAAATGTAATGTTAGTTATACAAGGTATAGTTTAGACATTTCTTACGGCTAACTTGTCATTATGGGCAATTTAGAATTACCAATTAACCTAAGGTACATTTTGGTGGGAGGAAACCGGAGCACCCGGAGGAACTCCACGCAAGCGCAGGGAGAACATGCAAACTACGCACAGAAAGATACCTGGCCCGGGAATCGAACGAGGGAACTTCGTGTTGTGAGTCGACAGTGTTAATCACTATGCCACCTCTAGCTTGTCTTCTTAAATTCATTCATTCATCTACTTACCAGCTTATTCCCTAATTCAACGTCACAGGTGTCTGCTGGTGCCTATCCCAGCTCAAATAGGACGAGAGACAGTAGTACATCCTGGACGGGTCAGCAGTCCATCGCAAGGTATAGTTTAGACATTTCTTACGGCTAACTTGTCATTATGGGCAATTTAGAATTACCAATTAACCTAAGGTACATTTTGGTGGGAAGAAACCGGAGTACCCAGAGGAAACCCACGCAAGCCCGAGGAGAACATGCAAACTCTGCACTGAAAGATGCCCGGCCTTCTTCTTGTGTTCATGCTATCCACTACGTCATCTTGCCACTCCATTATTATATTATATAAATTATTACAATAAATATTCTATGGACTAATGCATAGCATAAAGAAAACATCATTTATTTATTCCTCTTCAAAGCTGCTTATTCCCTAATTCGGGGTCATGGGGGTCTGCTGGAGCGCACATAAGGAAAAAGGCAGGGGTGGGTACACCATAGACAGTTCGCCAGTCTATTGCAGGGCCACATAGACAAACAACCCCACACACTGAACTCACAATAGTAGGCTTCTATGATTTAATATTCCTACATAAACGACAGACACACCTCTTTAAGGTTGGGGACAGGCAGAAGCTCATCCACTCGACTTAGGAACTCCCAGGCTAAGCTTTGAAGAGCAGCATCATATCTAGACCCAAACTCTACAGGAAGAACATCCTGTGAATAGAACCGAAGCTGTAAGAGACACAAGCTGACAACAAGGCTGAAGCAACTGCGAAGAACAGCTCCACTAAATTACCTGCAGGAAACTCTCCCGCTTATCCCTGTCCTCCAAGATGTTATGAATCATCGTTATGAATTTGTTATTCATGATCTTACTCTCGATGTCTTTGGTCTGGAGGAAAAAGAAATACAATTAGACCTACTCTATGGAGACATTGTACTTTGGTATACATGCGCTAAATAATAAACTAATACACTTCAGTTATTTATCTTTTTATTAATTAATTAGTTAATTTCTGGTAGCCCTACAGCCAATACTTAATAACAAATACACCCTGGACAGGTTGCCAGTCCATCACAGATGAACAACCAAACACACACACATTCACTCCTATGGGCAATTTAAAATCACCAAATCAATCTAATGTAGATGTTTTTTGAAACCGTAGTACCCAGAAGGAAACCCATGCAAGCACAGGGAGAATCAAATCCGGAACCTTCTTGTAGCCCAAAAACATAAAAGAAAAATTGTTTTAATTCTCTATATAATATTCATCAAACCACTAATAACATGAAATAATTACATTCCAATTAATTTATCCAATAAATTATATGTTAACACAGTACAACATATAGTGAAATGTTTTTCTTCACATATCCCATCTTAGTAAGTTGGGGGTCAGAGTGCAGGGTCAGTTGCGGTACAGTGCCCTTGGAGCAGGAAGTGTTAAGGGTTTTAACCCACCCAACAGTGGCGAACCCAGGTCTTCCAATCAACAACTCAGCACCTTAACCATTTGAGCCAGCACTGCCCCCATTATATTACAACCACTGATTCAGAATCCTTTAATCATTTCAGGCCATCTAAAATTCATTGGCGAAATATTAGGCACACACTTATCCCAAAAGTCTGATAAAATGCAACCAATCACAATTAAGTTTGCAAAGGATCACCTGTTCACTGACTATCAAATTCACAGTCATTGTTTGTATAACAGTAAACGGTGTGTGTGTGTGTGTGTGTGTGTGTGTGTGTGTGTGTGTGTATACACTTACTTGTTCAGTCAGGCTGCGTAGTGTGTCCAGATGTGCTTGAATGATCCACATGTCGGGTGTTTGGTCTTTAAAGCAGAGTTCTAATATCACCTGTAGTGAAGAGATAATACAGCAGCCGAACCCACAATCAGATTTGGGACAGAGCAATAAAAAGAGGGGCTTAGTGGTTAAGGCGTTGGACTGATACTGGAAAGTCCTGGGGAAACCCATGCGGACCCGTGAGCAAGGCCTTTAGCCCCCAATTGTTCAGTAAGTATCATTCAGCAGATGCCCCCATAAAGACCAGCTCACATTTAATTAATATTACTAAGAGGTTACGGGTTAAAGGTCTTGGACTGGGCTTAGCTGGGAACCAATGGTCTTCTGTTCAACCTTAACCTCCGAGCTACCACTTCCCCGGGTCAAATAAACACCAGACACAAACACTGAGGTATGAAGCGAACACCACCACCACCACCACTAAATTACCCCCTGCCCAGTCTCCTGCTATTTGGTAGATGCCCCTATTCCAGTGCGTTGCTAGTGGTGGTGCTGGGAATTGAAACAATAACCTTGTGACAATTCAACACCTTAACCAGTCCCCCCTCAGATGCTATTCACAGGACCTTTTTCCTTAAATGAAAGACGAGTTGGTGCAGCAGATGTTGACTCATGATGTCTGGAACAGTTTCCCACACCAGCATCACGAACTGCTCCAGTTTGGCGTATTGTGTAACGTTGCGACGCTGAACCAACTGCCACAGAAACGCAGACATGAGACGCAGCGGTGGAACCACCAGACGCAGCGCAGACAGGGGGAGAGCAGCGGCTAAAATACACACATATCAATCACATCACACACACATCACGAATCACATCACAGATCACATCTCTCTCTCTCTCTCTCTCTCTCTCTCTCTCACACACACACACACACACACACACACCACAGATACATCACAGATAACATCACATCACACACACACACACACATCACAAATCCCATCACCGATTAAATCACACACCACCGATTACATCAAATCACTGACAGAGATCCCTCTCTTACTCACCTCTCTCTCACTCTCTCTCTCTCACACACACACACACACACACCCCTCATACTCTCTCTCTCTCTCTCTCTCTCTCTCTCTCTCTCTCACACACACACACATCACATCACATCACATCACATCACATCACATCACATCACATCACATCCATAAATACATTAACCCGTGCTGTGTTAGTCCGCTGAAGTATTTTAATTAATTGTTTATATTATTTTTATTTCTGGCTGTTTTAATCTTTATTTTTATGTTGAGCTCACGGACAATTTCACTCTCCTCACTTCCGGTCCCACGCGCCCTACAGTACATGCACTTTCAGACCAACAAGCAACCTTCCGTTTCTCCCTGCCGCGCGCGCCTCGATTAGCTTCGTTAGCTACTGCAGATATGCACTTACTTTTTTGTTGGATCTCCATGGCGGCCATGACGTGTGTGTGTGTGTGTGTGTGTGTGTGTGTGTGTGTGTGTGTGTGTGTGTGTGTGCGTGTGTGGTCAGAATTCCACCAAAACTGATCGATAACTAAAAACTAATAATGACCGAAGCAACGAACAGTTAATAAAACATCAGTTACACGAGCCACCGAACAATTTTCTTACCGCGCATGCGCCCCCTTCAGGACTGGAGGTTCGAAAGGAAAAGTAATTAAATTAAATTCCTGTAATGATAGATAGATAGATAGATAGATAGATAGATAGATAGATAGATAGATAGATAGATAGATAGATAGATAGATTGATTGATTGATTGATTGATTGATTGATTGATAGATAGACTTTTTTCTGAGTACTCTGGTTTCCTCCCCACAAGCACGGATAAATGGGGAGGGTTGCGTTAGGAAGGGCATCCAAATCAAATATGCAGATCACGAATCAGAATTTCATATCGTGTCGGTCGAGGCCGGGATTAACCACGACACGTACTGTTAGCCGACAGGGTACCGGAGACTGTAAGTTGGTGGTTGGGGATAGTGTAGCTAAACAGCATCGGATGGTGGTTTTTAGAATGGCTTTGGCGGTTAGGAAGAGGAGGGAGAGGACAGAAAAGAGAATGATATGGTGGAAGCTAAAGGAGGAAGACTGTAGTGTGAGATTCAGGGAGGAGGTCAGTCAGGGGCCAAATCAGGAGTTGTTGAATGATTTGGCAATAACTGCATAAGTGATAAGGCAGACAGCTAGGAAAATACTTGGTATGACATCTGGAAAAGGATAGAAAGACAAAGAGACATGGTGGTGGTATGAGGAAGGGCAGGAAAGTATGATGAGAAAGAAACAGTTTGGATCAGCAGAGAGATGAGAAAAGTAGGCAGGAGTATAAGGAGATGGGGCAGCAGGTAAAGAGGGAGTTGGCAAAAGCTAAGGAAAAGGTGTATGAGGAGTTGGACACTGAGGAGGGAGAGAAGTAAAGGATTTTTACAGGTTAGCCAGGCAGAGACACAGAGCTGGGAAGGTTGTACTGCAAATTAGATTGATAAAGGATACAGATGGAAATGTGTTGGCTATTGAGGAAAGTGTGTTGAAAAGGTGGAGAGACAATTTTGAGCAGCTGCTGAATGAGGAAAATGAGAGAGAGAGAGAGAGAGAGAGAGAGAGAGAGGGAGGGAGAGAGAGAGAGAGAGAGAGAGAGAGAACGTTGGATGATGTGGAGATGGAAGTGCAGGAAGTGGTTAGGATTAGTAAGGCCAAAGTTAAAGCAGCTATTCTACGGATGAAGAGTGGAAAGGCGGTTGGACCAGATGACATTCCAGTCCAGAGATGTTTAGGAGAGATGGCCCTGGAGATTCTGACTAAAATGTTTAACAGGATTTTGGAAGGTGAGAGGATGCCTTACGAATGGAGAAGGAGTGTTCTGGTACCGATTTATAAGAATAAAGGAGGTGTGCAGACGTGCAGTAACGACAGGTGAATAAAGTTAATCAGTCACACAATGAAGGGAAAGAGTAGTGGAAGCTACACTGAGGGAAGAGGTGGCCATCAGTATGGTTTCATGCCAAGGAAGAGTACCACAGACTGTTTTAAGGATTTTGATGCAAAATTATAGAGAAAGAAGTGAAATATGTGAGGGTGGTGTAGGATATGTATGAGGACAGTGTGACAGAAGTGAGGTGTGCGGTAAGAATGGCGGACTGGTTCAAGGTGAAAGTGGGATTGCATCAAGAATCGGCTCTGAGCCCTTTCTTGTTTGCAGTGCTGATGGACAGGTTGACAGATCAGGGTAGACAGGAGTCTCCATGATGTGTGCACATGATATTGTGATTTGTCGTGAGAGTAGGGAGCAGGTTGAGAAGAATCTGAAGAGGTGGAGGTTTGCGCTGGAGAGAAGGGGAATGAAAATCAGTAGAAGTAAGACAGAGTATATGTGTGTGAATGAGAGGGAAGGAAATGGAGTGGTGAGGTTACAGAGAGAAGTGGAAGCAAAGTTGGAGGAGTTTAAATACCTGGGGTCAACAGTGCAAAGTAATCGAGAGTGTGTTAGAGAAGAGAAGAAAAGAGTTTAGGCAGGCTGGAACGGGTGGTGAAGAGTGGCAGGTGTGATTTGTGATCAAAGAGTTTCTGCAAAAGTTTATAGGCCTGTAGTGAGACCTGCAATGATGTACGGTACAGTAGAAACAGTGGAGTTGTCAAAAAGACAGGAGGCAGAGCTGAAGGTGTCAGACTTGAAGATGTTGAGATTTTCATTTGGAGTGACGAGGATGAGCAGGATTAGAAATGGGTTTATTAGAGGGACGGTGCATGTAGGATGTTTTGGAGACAAGGTGATAGAGGCTAGGTTGAGATGGTTTGGACATGTGCAGAGGAGGGACATGCAGTA
>JAOTRA010000011.1:1324714-1337124 GCA_026260255.1 Pseudolaguvia tuberculata | reverse complement strand
TCTCTCTCTCTCTCTCTCTCTCTCTCTCTCTCTCTCTCTGTGTGTGTGTGTGTGTGTGTGTGTGTGTGTGTGTGTGTAACAGAGAGAAAGAAAGAAATAGACAGAGACTTGCGTGCACCGCGCCCCCACATACACACATACCACCAGACGGAGCCTCCTATTCTGCTAAACCGCGAACACACGCGCACACCCGCACACACATACACAGGACAGAAATCTTTTGCGAGATTTCTTATTTTTTTGATGCGTCCTTTCGTCTGGATTTAAACCCAGGGAAACACTGTTTTACTTGCGAATTAAACCAGCCCAGTATTTGCAGTAGATGTCTATGTATTAGTGATCATGTCAGCCAGACCGGGATTCTATCGGCAGGAGCTGAACAAGACCGTATGGGAGGTTCCCGAGCGCTACCAAATCCTCACACCGGTCGGATCGGGCGCGTACGGCTCCGTGTGGTGAGTTTGCAAATGAAAAACCCATAACAGGACAATTGCTTCATCATAGTAAATGGATTGTTGGTGGTGGTGTTGGTAGTGGTGGTGGGTGGGTGGGTGGGTGGGTGGGGCGGGAGGGGCAGTCTATTCTGTTTTTGCCAGTCATTCAAATGGCCTAGTATATAGATTGCTTTCATTGTCATCACCCTAGTGCATTCATAAAACCTTGATCAGTCAGCAGATAAGAACTTTTATTATTATTTAGTCATAGTCCATTTTTATTGTAAAAAATTCATGCTGAGGGTAAATAAAGTGGATATTCTGGGTAAGTAGATATCAGACAGTGATGCTGTATCTGGATTATTGCTTAACTCTTCATTCATATCACTTAAGATCAGTCTCGGCGATCTGATATATCCGGCTACTTCCACTTCTGATGCTGATACAGGATACAGGAAATCAAAAGGAAAAGACGATGACATCACCGCCCATGTCAGAATGTCAGGATATTCAGGATCATAGATGAACAGTTTTATTTGTCATATACATAATATCATACAGCATATCATAGTGAAATGTTTTTCTTCACATATCCCATTATGGAAGATTGCAGGGTCGGCTATGATACACTGTCCCTGGAGCAGGGAGGGTTAAGGGTGCTTAAGGACCCAACAGTGACAGACATGGTTGTGGTTGGGGGTTGACCTTCCTGATCTTCCTTGGGCTTTTCTCCCTATCAACAACTCTATGACTATTTGACCCACAACTGCCTCACTCTCCTTATTATTTTATTATTTTTGCCATTTTATGAACATTTCATTTTAGTGATGAATTAGTGATGTTATACTGTTAGCAATTTATTGTGTGCTATTCATCACCTTAACTTCCAGAGTAAAATATATACTTTTGAGAGATTCACCCTACTCATGAGTTTGATACACACATTTACTGAAGGTTTGTAACATATTGTGGAATTTCATATTTCATTTAATATCTGTATCTAAGCATTTAATTCTCATTACAGCAATGCCTTGAAGCTGTACAGTTTCAGTTTCACACCCAGTGGCATAAGCTATTATGGTTGCCATGGTGAGCTGACATGGGGGGGGTGGTATTGTTTCCTGCATTTTCTTCATATATCCTTCTAGTCTTAGTGCTTTTGAGTGAAAAACTATTATTATTATTATTAGTAGTATTATTAATATTAACAATAATAATATTAATTATTTATCATTTATAAAATGCTGATGGATTTCAATTGGCTAATGTTCAGATCAACATGCATGAGGTAGTGCAGAAGACTGTAAGAGTTAGTGTATTAAGCTGCCAGACCCCCATGATCAGCCAGCTGGTAAACTGGCAGGAGAGAGGATCGGAGGTATCTTAGATCAGAGTTATTTGTTTAGATTTGGACTTCTGTTCACAGACTGTCCATATAGATGGATGGATGCATGATCAAGTAGATAAAATATTGCAGATAGATGCAGGATAAGCCTAGTTTGTAAGCAAAATAATTAGATGCATTGTGGTGCTGACATGTGATACTAATTGGATCTGAGTGTTGAGTTAAATTAATAACATTTGTCAGCTCTAATGGTTGACCTTTGTCGCTTAGGGAATCTATAGTGGAGGAAGTTATCTTGTTAGTTCCAACAATATTCAGCAATTAAAATAATTAATCAAGATGTTTTCCACAAAAACCCTCAGCTGGTTCATTCATCTTCTATACCCGCTTATTGCTTATTCGATATATGTTAACGGAAGTCTGCGGTGGGAAGTGGTAGCCTAGAGGTTAATGTGTTGGACTAATACCAGAAAGACCGGGGTTTGAGTTCCTCCTACACTAAGCAACCACTGTGGGCCCTTGAGCAAGGCCCTTAACCCACAATTGCTCAGTTGTAAAAAATAGACCAAATGTAAGTCGCTCTGTATAAGAGCGTCTGCCAAATGCTAACACCACCAAAACGGTGGTAACTTGCTGATGCAGAAGAGTTTCACCCTAGACAGGTCGCCAGCCCATCACAGGCTACGCATAAAAGGGCCCCAGGCCGGTAATCGAACCCAGGCTCTCATGCTGTGAGAACAGTGCCCTCAGTGCTCTTAAACACCCCCACTTCCTCGGCTTGAGGAACAATAACAACAATACAGATTCCCTGCACCAGCAAGTTACCATCGTTGGGAGGCTGAGAAAGGCCCTTTAATGCTTCCTTCTTCTGCAGGATGGAGAATAAATTAGTGTAGATGCTTACCATGAGCTGTAAAGCTATATTTTTAGTACTAGGTTTAGGACATCGTTAATGTAAATGACAGACACTTTGCTAGAACTTTCTCCAGTTTAATTCCAAATCTGTTATGATTTTATGCCCACTGAATTTTCTTCTATATTTAGAAGACCATGACATTTAGCAAGATCACAGATTTTCAGCAGACTTGTTGGGTGATGTATGATCATTCACAACTTTTTGATTCCCAAGCTGTAAACATGAACAATTAAACAGTTGTCCGATAAATCATATTATGTGCATTTACAAATAAACAGTAAAAAAGATGCACTTGACTCTTTAGAGTTTATTTAAATAAACATCCCAAAAATTATGCAAGGTGCATCACAAATTGAAAAAAAATGAATGTCCAAGAGGAATTTAAGTACATCTGTCAAATTAGATGATCATATTCCAGGTTTATTCCCTTTCTTCTATTGGATGAAGCTCCTTTCTTCTAGATATCTCTTCATTCAGCTCCAACAGTATTAGTGAGACCAGACACTAATGTTAGGTATGGAAGTCTGCGGTTCAGTCGCCATTCCACTTCATCCCAAAGGTGTTGAGTGGGGGTAAGATCAGGCCAATCAGAACAGCAGTTTGATCAGATATTGATCATTATATCATCTAATGGCTATTGTATCCATTTTTTCTTAATTTAATATTATTGTGCTGATTTTAGATTTTGGTGATGTGTGACAGTCTTATAACTCTTTTTTGGTGTATGTCTTTTCACCCCTTGCTTTCTTTGGTTTACTCCAGGTATTCCAGTTTTCTTCCAAACATCACCATTTGAGAATGTGCACATGATCAAGACCTTTTTGTCAGCAGATATTTGTAAAACCTGCTACGTTATAACCTCAGGTTATAACTAGAGCTTAGTAGTAACCGTTCACTTTTTTTTTTCTATTGTAATTTTTATGGTATATAAAACATGTACTTTTTCCGAAACATTGTTTGCTCTACATAATGCTTCTCTTCTCTTCTCTTCTGTTCTGTTCTGTTCTGTTCTGTTCTCTTCCCTTCTCTTCTCTTCTCTTCTCATCCTTTTTCCTTTAGCTCTGCGTATGATGTGCAGCTTCGTCAGAAAGTAGCCATTAAGAAACTCTCTCGTCCGTTTCAGTCCCTTATTCACAGTCGACGCTCCTACAGAGAACTGCGATTGCTCAAGCATATGAAACACGAAAATGTGAGTTTGTAAGCTTAATGCCTAGTACTTACACACTTAAATCTTAAGTCAATGTAGATAGTATAAAATGATGTTGATGTAAATAGTCTAAATGATGCATATATTTACATACAATAGATTAGGTCGATTGGTGATTGTAAATTGTCCATAGGGATGAATGTGTGTGTGAATGGTTGTTTGTCTGTGTGTGGCCCTGCGATGGACTGGCGACCCATCCATTGTGTACCTCTGCCTCTTTCGCCCTATGTGAGCTGGGATATGCACAAGCAGAACCTTGTGACCATCAGATTCATATGTGGTTTCTCTCCAAACTGTTGCCACAAATTTGGAAGTCCACGGTTGTCTAGAATATTTTGTTGTATAATAATATGTCATCGATATGTGTGTGTTATACTTGACGTTAATTTTGAGCCCCTCCACAGGGCCAATGTTCAGAGCGATGTTTAGATGGGCGATATAGAAGATGGGAAAGGAATGTTTGCTTGGTGTGGTGTCTATAAGTGTAATCTCACACCCGGGAGCTACAAAGACTAAGGAACCAATAAGAAATTTAAATGTCTACACCAAGGTATAATCCTTGGCTACCTCCTTACCTGACATTAGTGTCTAACATATATCACAAGAGATATCTCAAGCTTCACGTTCAAGCTTCACATTGTAGAGCTTCATCCAATAGTAAAATGGGAATAAATCTGGAAACTGCATTGAAATGTGTTTGTGATGCTCAGGTGGCCACAAACATTGCAATATAGTGTATGTTGTGTAGAGTAGTATGTGACTGGTGACTACATAATGTGTGAAACAGATTAGGTGACAGAAGATTCACAGCATGTAATACAGGACGTTTAAAGCTGATCCACAAAGAGCTTTCAAAAGTGGTGTAGTATCTCAGTTGTGAAAGATCTCTAAGGACAGGATGTTGTTAAATTAAATTAAATTAAAGAAAGAATGTTATTAAATATTACTAACATTACTAAGTTGCAGGGATATTATTTCCTGTATACAACAAAACAAAATCTCTTATATTCTTCATATTCTGTGTCTGAACTTTAAACCAACAAAGATAACACAAAACAACAACAGATGAATAAAGATTTCAACTTCCAGTATGATATCAACCCTAAGCACAAATTCAAGATAACAAAGAAGCAGCTTCAGAAAATCATCTAAATTCATCCGTTCATTCATTCATCTTATATACTTGCTTATTCACAAATTCTGGGTTTCAAAAGATTTATTTATTTGTGTGTAATGGACTGGAATCTACTTCTTCTTCTTCTTCTTCTTCTTTGTCTTCTCCTTTCGGCTGCTCCCGTTAGGGGTCAGCACAGCAGATCGCTCTTCTCCATACTACCCTGTCCTCTACACCTGCCTCTTTCACCCCAACTACCTGCATAGATTCCCTCATCACATCCATGAACCTCCTCTTTGGTCTTCTTCTTTTCCTTTTGCCGGCACCTTCATCCTCAGCATTCTTCTACCAATACATGTCCAAATGTCGAAACCATTTGTAATTTGTAATTATTATAATTTTTTATATTATATTCTTATCATGTCAGACATTTTAAAAGTCTATATGCATTTGAAAGTTGGAAGAAGTTTCAGATCAATTTCATATACATATATATTGTGCTGGTTTTTTCACATTTCCGTCGTGCTGCAAAACACCCTTAATTCACGCCCCACTGACAATTGGCCACTCCCTCTGCCTGACACTGTGACTTACTCCCCCCACCCTGACAATAGGGAAATTCCGGCACTACCATCTGTGTCCCTGCTTTGTAAAACACTGTAGAGTTTGATAATGTAAAATGACAAGCATGCATTGTTCTTTTATCCCAGAAATCAATGTCTGAAAAAAAAGGGTCAATGGTTGCTTAATAGCCAGACCTCCCTGCCCTGCCAATAGTGCCATACATGGATCTCTCTTGAAGTGCTTGAAGAACTAGTGTTTTTCTTTTGCACCACTAGTGACAAAACGCAGAATTAAAAAAATCTATTCTGGTTGACTGTTTATTCCGTGGTTATGATATAATGTGATAGTATGGGATAGTATGACAGGTTACATTACACATGCACTTAACTGTCAGTGAAGCACATTGAATTGGGGATTTGTCATGTTTTTAGGTTATTGGGTTGCTAGATGTTTTCACTCCTGCAGCATCACTAGAAGAATTCAATGAGGTGTAAGTATATTATATTCTGTATATTTTGTATATGCTTTTAGTTATATTGTTGCAAATAATGACCAGGAACTCTGTTATCAAATAATCTTATTAGATGACACACATTTAGACTAAAATGAACTCTATTATTCTCTTGCTATCGCCTGCAGTCTGTCATCTTTCTATGTTTTCAGCTATCTTGTCACTAATCTGATGGGAGCAGACCTGAACAACATAGTCAAGTTTCAACGTCTTTCAGATGAGCATGTGCAGTTCCTTATTTATCAGTTACTTCGTGGCCTTAAGGTACTTCAGGTATTCTACTGTAACAGAATCAATGAATCAAAATATCTATCATTAAATTTCCTTTTTCCTTTCTCCTAATACAGTACATCCATTCAGCCGGACTAATACACAGAGTGAGTTCTAACTTTTTTCAATTGTTTATAAGCTGATTGGCTAATTTAATGCAATTGTTCTTTATTGTCTCTTGCTAAAAAGTTGCATTCTTTTTTTTTTTTTTTACTACTAGACAGGAAGAAAAAAAATCTTAAGACATTTTTGATCAATAATCACAAAGTAAGGATTTTATGGCTGCATATCTGATTTAAAATGAGTTAAGTCCAGTGTGTTTGTTGTGTTAGAATAAACCTATACACTGTTTTTCATTAATGTTAAGATGCTTATAAACTAAATATTATCTTAGAGAGCAGAACTTCTTATTTTGCCTCAGAAGCTACGAGTAATTCTTAAAAAAAGAGTGTTTATATGAATATAAGCTTTTTGTATTGGTCACAAGTCATTCGATTGGAATGGGATGCAAATGGGGTAGGGTTTTGCTAAGTCCAATCAAGACCTGGTAAAGGTGGGGGTATACAAAATAGGTTTTTATGGAAATTTGTAGGATTTGTGATTTGATAAAAGCAGTCTGAGGTTGAATCTATGTTGACAAGTATGAAGAAAGGGTATAGAAATCCCTGACCAGTTACAACGCAAAATCAAACAGTTTCCTGTTTTTGATTGGCTGTAAGTAACTCTGACCGGCCTACAGTTGCGAGATGAGGCAGCTTACTGGTCTGTCAAGGATTACAGTGAAACTGATACACAGTTCATAAAGTCTGTCTGTCTGATCTAAACATCAGAAAAATTATATGCATATCCCATCTTAGTAAGTTGGGGGTCAGAGCGCAGGGTCATTGTACAGTTAAGGGTCTTGTTCAAGGCCCAAACAGTGGCGGACTTGAGCCCAGTAATTCCTTGGTGGTAGAATATTACTTTAATATTTTTTTTATTTGACCCAAACTTCACTCCATCTATGAAAAGATAGTTCTGTCATTAGTAATTCTTTACATTGAAAATAAACATTTGTGTTAATAGTTACTTAACGTTACTTATGTTTTTTAACCAAACTCAAGCATGTATATTGGTACGACAATATTTTCGCAATTCCTTCATTTAATTAGATGAATTTCACATCTAATTAGTGTCTATCTCCTAAACCCGCAAAAATAGCCCACCTGGGATATCTGTCAGTCCACCCTTTTAGCTATGGCAAGAACTGAGCAGTTTTCATAAACAAAAATGACAAATGAACAGACCAACAAATTGACTAGAACATAAACAAGGAAAGTTTCTCTATCTGTGGCACCTGGCAAGCCTGACTGAGTTCTGAAGCGCCATGCTGAACAATTCTGGCTTCTGAGAAAAATAAAATGGTTGTCGTAACATGTATTATGTATTTTAAATGCAATAAGGCATTTAAAAACAATTCCAATTATAGAAGGTAAATTTCATACTTTGACATATATATTATTTCTCGTATAAATACAAGATGTGTATGTAGGTGGATATACAGTATGATAGGATACATGTAGGACAGGTTAATAAACTTAAGATCAGAGCCTCAAAGGTTACGGTTACAAGAGTTATAGAGATAGCTATAATAACTTATGGTTAACTGATGATATTCTTCAGAAAGTGTGAAGTGACAGATCTTAAACTAGGCGGGTCCATGTAATAAAAAGATCTGTGACAGTGAATGTGAAAGTTCATTCGTTCATTCATTCATTCATTCATTCATTCATTCATTCATTCATTCATTCATTCCACCATGAAAGGTGGAGGTATACTCTGAACAGGTCACCAGCCCTATGGACAATTGCTTTGTCGTAGAATGGTCCAGGGTTTGATTCCCGTGCAGGGGTCTTTCTGTGTGGAGTTTGCATGTTCTATTTGTGCTTGTGTGGGTATACTCTGGGTTCTCCCAGTCCAAAACAGTATAAAAAGATGTACGTTATGTTCATTGGTGAATTGATTTAGTTCAATTCAATTCAGTTTTATTTGTATAGCGCAAAGGTGATGGACTGGGGGACTTCCTCTGGTGTACCCCTTCAGTAGACAACAAATTAGAGAATAAGTGGGTATAGATGAATGAATGAATGAATGAATAAATACATTAATTAATTAAATAATGAATAAAAAAATTTATTTCAGTTTTTTTAAATATGTAAAAATTTACGTTCAATTTTTCTTCTACAGGATCTAAAACCAAGCAATGTTGCTGTGAATGAAGACTGTGAACTCAGGGTGAGAACTGTGCCGCACAGTTCCTTTTGTAACTAGTTGCTAATCAAGAATAATAAATATAATTCAATATAATAAAGATTCCAAATAGCAACATATACTATTAGAAAGATTAATGAAAGTTGATTATATCATCAGATTCTGGATTTTGGATTAGCCAGGCAAACAGATGATGAGATGACTGGGTACGTTGCAACACGATGGTACCGAGCGCCTGAAATCATGCTCAACTGGATGCATTATAACCAGACAGGTGAGAAACCTTATCAAAGTAAGTCGTTCCATAGGCTTCTGTATATACCTGTCTGTTGTTGTTAACGGTCAACCCAATGTATTCATATTGATAAGAATTATAAAAGATTCATATGTACATATGTTTTAACCAGTTCTCTAGATTTGTAGCTGGAGAGTCAATCTATTGTTGTGTAAACATTGGGGCACTGAAATGGACCCTGGAACACTACACAATAATACACTGATTATTGTATTTCCAGCTGTATAGCTATGCATATGCTTTGTAACATGCCATTGCTGGTTTTGCCCAACAACCGTATTTTTGAGTATATTAAAAGCTATATGAAAACTAATGTATGTCCAGATTCAAGTCAGATAATAGGCTAAACATTGTACTAAACATTTGAAAGTCGATTATAAATCATAAATGTAAGTTAAGTAAAAAACAAATGACAAAAATAGTCGAAATAGTTGGCTGAGAGGATCCAATTTCTTTCCCTTTCCAAGGTGTGAAAAATGAAGGTTTCAGTAAAATGGAAGGATTTTGCTAGTAAATCAATACTTAAAATGGCAGACCGTCGGAGCTCTGTTGTTAATGATCTATTGCTCAGTTTAAGTCATACCTGTGTTGTGTTTTGATATGCAATTGGGTTTGACTGGGAATGTTTTCTTTTTCAGTGGATATCTGGTCTGTAGGATGCATTATGGGTGAGCTTATTAAAGGAAAAGTTTTGTTTCCTGGAAATGACTGTATCCTTCTCAACTCAAGACTAGTCTTATGTCTAAGTATTGCTTTTAAAAGAAGAAAACTGGATTGTGTGTAGGTGCATAATTATTATACATTATATTATTTTGTAGGAGGAAAGTACACCGGTCAATACTCATATGTAAGTCACAGAAATACTTACAGCGGACACTGACTAATGCTAACTTTATAGTATAGTTAGTATCAGTACTAAAATACCAGTAAATATATATATAAAATATATCCACACTACCGCTGTAGTGAAATTCACTCATTCATTCATCTTCTTACCGGCTTATTCCCGAATCCAGGGTCATGGGGGTTTGCTGTGCCTATCCCAGCACACATAGGGCGAGAGGCAGGGGTCGCCAGTCCATCTCAGGGCAACACATAGATTCACACACACATTCACTCCTATGGACAATTAAGAATCACCTAATCTGCATGTTTTTTGATTGTGGGAGGAAGCTGGTGCACCCAGAGGAAACCCACGCAAGCGCGGAGAGAACATGCACACTCCGCACATAGATCCCGGCCCGGGATTCGAACCCAGGACCTTCTTGTTGTGAGGCGACCGTGCTAACCACTACACCACCACCACCACGCCGCCCTCGGTAGTGAGATTCGTTTATAAATTTACACAAACTCCATACTACAAGTAACTGAGTTACTATCAAAACACTCCAAAATCCAGTCACACCATATTCCAAAAGAAATACTGTGACCATAACAGCATCTTTCAGACCCATTGGTTTTTACTCAATCCAGCCTTTTGGACACATTGATGGCATATCATATCCTGTTGGTGTGAACAGGGTACATAGAGGTATAAACATAAATATGCTGACAGGCAGATACAAAAACAGTTTGATTGGACATTTCTTCACCCTACATTTACCACTGAATATATAAGTAGATTTAAACACATTAATGATTGTTGTCAGGATATAAAGAGACTTTTAACCAGCTGAATAAAATATGTTACTAAAGACAATCACTTGTTATACCTTTAATGCTGCAAAATCAGATATAGATCAACTGAAGAGAATTATGGAGGTGGTTGGAACTCCAACTCCTGAGCTTCTGAAGAAGATCTCTTCAGAGCATGTACGATTTATTGACTTTAGTTAAAATGATAAGAATTATTGATTATAATAGTATTAATATATTATTATTATTATTATTATTATTGTTGTTATTAAAGTGACTCTTAACAATTTACCAATGTTATTTCACTGATAAGTTTCTATTTAAAATTTTATTGTCCAGGCCCAGAAATACATACAATCCCTTCCCTACATGCCCCAGCAGGATCTGGGCAAGATATTCAGAGGAGCCAATCCACAGGGTGAGCATATAATCTACAGTCTGTTGAAAAAGTTTGTTGACTATCAGATCAATATTCGGGTCCACACTATACTGTTGGGTGGGAATAATCATAAATGAGTATTTAAGATGAATTAATTAACTGTTCTATTTTCTGACCAAAATAACACTTTATTTATTGTAATTGTTCTATTATTTCTGGCTTCAGCTAATGGACTATATACTGTACTCTTTTTTTGATCAATATACCTAAAAGTACCTCTTTTAATCTTATACCTAATTTCATGTCTCACTTTATCTCTCTTTCTCCATTCCTGATTCTTTCAGCGGTAGACTTATTGAAGAGAATGTTGGTGTTAGACTGCGACAGGCGGATTTCAGCCACTGAAGCCCTGTCCCACCCTTATTTCTCTCAGTACCATGATCCTGAAGATGAGCCTGAGGCACCATTATATGACCAAACTCCTGAGAGCAAGGACCGCACACTGGAGGAATGGAAGGGTGAGAATATGTATGAGAGAAGTGCACTGAAAAACCCTAATTAAATTGGTTAACATGATTGAAGTAACTTTGTACTTAAATTGATACAATGGGTCAAAGGTTATATCTAATTTTAAACATGCAATTTATGTAAACTGTTAACATTTTTAGTTTATCTAACTCTTCTACTTAAACTACTTATCAGTTTCACTTACATTAGCCTAAATTTATGGCTTAAACTCCCATCCTGATCCTGTGGCAGTGGTGGCTCAATGGCTCAATTGGCTAAGGTGCTGAGCTGCTGATCAAGAGATCTGAGATAATGCCTTACCCCCATTAAAGTCCACCACTTTTGGGTCTCTGAGCAAAAGCTTTAACTCCTTATGCTTCAGGAGAGATGTATCATAGCCGACCTAGCACTCTGATCCCAAGGTTGGATATGTGAAGAAAATAATTTCAGAGATACTGTCTATAATCGTGTATTTTACAAATAAATTTGGACGAGACCTAAAGCCTTTTTGTAATAATGCATCAATCAGTGCTTTAATGTACACACATTAAAAGAAGTGTTTATCATATTTTATGCTATCACTAATAGATATTATTGTTGTTCTTCTATACCTGATCTACAGAGCTGGTGTTCGAGGAAGTAAACAGTTTTAAAGCCCCTGTTGACCAAACAGACAGCCTCCAGTCTGAGCAGTAAAAAAAACACTGTTCAACATTTCAAACCCAAATCCAACCAAATACCCAAGAAGGAAGAACATGAGGATCTGAGGATAATCCGATTACGCAACTGGAAAATCATAACAATGCATTCCATAGGCATAAAAGCTGTGTGTACGTGTGTGTGTGTGTGTGTGTGTGTGTGTGTGTTCTGTATTACTTCTAAATGCTGGAACGTTATTGAACGTTATACAATAGAATCTCCTACATGCACAAATAATATACTATTATAAGGAGCATGGTGTGTTTTTAATTTTTATATATATA
>JAOTRA010000011.1:1201544-1214815 GCA_026260255.1 Pseudolaguvia tuberculata | reverse complement strand
ACACACACACACACACACACACACACACACACACACACACACACACACACACACACACACATACACACACACACACAAAAAAAAACAACACACACACACACAAGAAAAAAATCTAAACCGATTGTGATAAAAGTAGTATATATATAATTTATTAGAAATTTACATTACATTCATTCATTCATTCATCTTCTTGCCCGCTTATTCCCTAATTCAAGGTCACGTTGGCACCTATCCCAGCGCACATAGGGCGAGAGGCGGGGATACGGAATGGGTCGCCATCTCAGGGCAACACATAGACAAACAACTATTCACACACACATTCATTCTATTGTCGGATGTTGTGTATCCAAATGTTATTCAGCTTAACTAGACCCATAAAATGGTTAATAAGGCTTTGGTACTAATTAAAGAACAATAATTCATTACATTGAGGCCACGAGGAATTAACTCAAACAAATTAGAATATAATAGAACATGTGAAAGAGATATTTTATAAGAATGATGCTGTTTATCGGGATATAGTGCAGGACTGGCTGTTTGCATGGACAGGGGTGGACTTATCCCAATCAATCAAAAAACAATCCTATATGAAAGTAATGTTTTATAGGATTTTTCTTTTGTAAGATTTGTGATTTGATAAAAGCAGTCTGAGGTCTGGGTATCGATGGATAATGTTGAAAAGAAACCTTTGTTTAAACATTTTAAAAACATATTTGTGGTTAATATAACCATAAATTATTAGCTTAATATTGTAGGGATGAGACTTGAAACGGATCCATAATGCCGGTTATAGTTTTATTAAACAAAACAGAGCAAATGGGTAAAGGTTGATACACATAAGTCCAGTGTAAACAAGGTTAATCCAAATCCAAATCGCTAGGCAGAAAATCACAAACCAAGAAAGCAGAAAACATATTCCGACAATTAGAATTAGAATGTTGTATAATTGCGCAATTCCTGGTAAGTAGCTTAACCCTACCGAAAATACTACCAGAAGTCTTGTAGGAGTGCTACCAAACCCAAGCACAATAATTTAGTACAATATTTTTGCTATTCCATCATTTCATAAGTTGAATTTCAGACTATATATTCTCAACCCCACCTCCCAAAAATTGCCCACCTGGCAAATGGCAAGAACTGGCCCTAATATGGTGTCAAATTTTTCACACATTTCACATTCTGATTACTCTGTTTATTATTATTTTCTATTCTTTTTATGTGCTTTATTTATGCCTAATCTAAAATGGACTAGGCTAGGATATTATATAGAATTCAGTTATATAACTGTCTACGTGAAGTGTTAAAGGCCTAAATTTACATTTCCTTCTTTTCAGGCTGAATTTTCAGAGATCAATGTGGCGTGCACCGTCAGCACTGGCTGTGTGATTGACATGCAGGTCACTCGAGGTGGCACCAAAGTTGTCAGGTAAGAACGCCCTTTGGTCTTTATATAATCTTTGATTAGCTTTAGTATCTCATCAGTGGTAAAATGGTATCAAAATGGCAGCAATACATAGGATTTCATCCGTTGTAACTATAAAATTGTTTGTGTGTGACTTGGAACCCCCCTCTTTGCATGCTCTACTCTATCAATGGTTGCTTATCTTTTGGATGTAAAATTAGAATCATATAAATATTTAAACAACCTCATCAAATCTGTCCTCCCTCTTATCTCAAAATTTCTAATTTTCAGGAATTTGAAACCCTGTAATGGTAAAATAAAGCTCAAATGCGCTCCATTTGCCTGTCTTCAAATTTACTTCAGATAATAAAAATGGAAGTTCTTTCATATATGCTTTTGAATCCCACACAGATCAGAGGTTTAGAAATGCAAATATAGTTTGATCTGTTTTTGAATATTCTGAATACATACGACTTGTACAGCATGATATTGTGATTTGTGGCGAGAGTAGGGAGCAGGTTGAGAAGAATCTGTAGAGGTTGAGGTACTCGCTGGAGAGAAGGGGAATGAAAGTCAGTACATGTGTGTGAATGAGAGGAAAGGCAATGAATTGGTGAGGTTGCAGGGAGAAGAGGTAGTAAAGGTGGAGGAGTACCTGGGGTCAATAGTACAAAATAATGGAGAGTTTGTTAGAGAAGTGAAGAAGGCGGGCAGAGTGGGTGGAGTGGTTTGTGAGTTTTTCATTAGGAGTGACGAGAATGGACAGGATTAGAAATGAGTTTATTAGAGGGACCGTGCATGTAGGATGTTTTGGAGAGAGGCTAGTTTGATATGGTTTGAACATGTGCAGAGGATTGGTAGTACATTGAGACATGCAGTATATTGGTTAGAAGAAGGCTGAGGATGGAGGTGCCGGGCAGGAGGAAAAAAGGAAAACCAAGGAGGTTTATGGATGTGGTGAGGGAAGACATGCAGGTAGTGAAAGAGGCTGATGTAGAGGACAGGTTAGTGTGGAGAAGAGCAATCTGCTGTGGTGACTACTAACGCCTAAAGGAGAAGAAGAAGAAGAAGAAGAAGAAGAAGAAGAAGAAGAAGATATCACTTTTATGGCATTTGTTTGAATTTATATGATGATCCCACCACTCTTGACTCCCCATAGACCTCCATCTTGAAGTAGCAGCCACTGCTATACAACATGCTATTATTTTCTCCTTGTTCTCTTTCTACTCACTGACTGCTTATTAATTTACTGTCATTCACTGCACATCACGTTATTATTCTAAGCACCTAACATTTAAACGCTGCCTTCAGTGTTTATGTAAAGGATGCAATGAACCCTGAACACCACCTTAGGGTGCCTGGGCATAGGGGCCTTATTTAAGTAGCACCATCGTTGGGGCATTTTGCGAAGTATTGTTTTGTTAATCAAACTTACCAAGTTTAGTTTAGTTATTGATATCACTGATCTTCACCCCGTTGCATGTTTTCCGGACTCTGAGTATTGCCTAACGCTTTGGACCTGTTTGCCATCTCTCTGTCTGTTTATGATCACCTCTACCCCGCTCCTCCTTTAGAATAAACGCTATTAAGAGAACTTGCTGGAGTGTCCTGCAACATGGATTCTAACACCACACCACTCCCATTTACAGTTTACAGTATTTATTTTTCCGTATGACAGGACGCAGCACATGTAATAAATGTTTTCTTCTACGCATTAGGGTCAGTTTATAAGTGAGATTAGTTCGAACTGGAAATCGGATTATCCGCAGATTAGTATTAAGCAGTAAACTTTGTACTGTGAATGTAGTTTAACTTCCAGTACAGGAATAATCATAAGTGATAAGAAACAAATTTCTGCTTCAGACTTTGTGGCAGCTGTTTAGGAAAGTGGTAGAATAGTTACCACCAGTCCAACACCTTATCCACTCAGCTGCCACTTCCTACATATTTATCATTCATCTTCTTCTTCCTCTTCTTTTGGTTGCTACCGTTAGGGGTTACCACAGCGGATTACTCTTCTCCACACTCTACATCTGCCTCTTTCACCCCAACTAACTGTATGTCTTTCCTAACCACATCCATAAACCTCTTCATTGGTCTTCATCATACGTTTAATTCATTCAAGTTTCATTTCCAGCACCACAAAATTACCACCACAGGGTCCCTGACCAAAAAAAGGCCCTTAACCCCCAATCGCATAAAAGAACTAAATGTATGTCGCTCTGGATGAGGAAGTCTGCTGAACTATAAGGATTATGCCTATCCCTTTCCCAATAAAGCTCTGAACAATTACATAACTCTGCGTTATAGATTCTGCTAATCAGTCTGCTACCAGCTCGTTACATGAACCTTTAGTGTTTTTACCTCACGGTTTCAACAAAGGTCATAAGTGAGATATTATCAGTAGTTTTCTTTTATGTAAATCTTTTATGGAAGCAGAAAGAAACGTTTTCCATGTTAAATCTGATATTTCAACCTTGCATGCCTTCAGCTATGTTTTTCACTTCAGTCAGGCAGTACTGCAGAGTCACATGTGCCAGTGAGCTGGAAACGCTATAGCCTATTAAAGCACTCGGTTTCACTGCTGCCCACAGAATCCACAGCCTTTGGCATTGGCTTTATAAGCTCAGCTGTATGTATCTTCTGCCCAGTAACAATTTAAGAGCAGTAAATCTTCATATTGATTACTGTAATAAGAAAAATATAGCATTGACCGCTAGCTTTTTTAACCACTAGCGTGACCATAAATGCCACTAAAAGCCTCTATAATTGTCCTTATTGTTTATATTCTGTTGCTGCTGGTGTTTGTTTTGTAAGAGTTGAATTTTTAGGTATTTCCTTTTAACATTCTTGTTGGTTTTGTACTGCTCTCTGTATCCCAGTTTTAATTTAATTTAATTTAATTTTGATTTAGACCTCCAGAGTGTTCAGATGTTTGGTGTGTAATGATTGTTTTGCTCTTTGTATTGCATTAAATTACAAAAAAGCCTTTGTGCACCTTTCTGTAGTCACTGAACAGGGTCGGCTCTAGGCATGGGCCCAGGTAGGCTAAGCCCATCCAAATGTTTGTTTTGGCCACCCAATCATAATTTGTGAAAGACAGCGGTATACAAAGAGGTTTTATTATTTTTTTTTTTGTAGACTCTGTGTCTCAGTGCTACTGATTCTGAAAGCTTTGGCCAGACAACATTGAAATGGCCAGACATATTAACTAAAATCTGATTGAAAAAAATTTAAATCCACATACAGATTCTGGAAGACTAGAAATGCTACAAAATAAACTTATTCATAATGAATAAATTAATACAATTTAATTGAAAAATATTAGAATTTATTATTTTGTTATTAGAAATTCTGATTGTGTTTAAACCACCACAGAAGGACTTACTGACCCTGATGGCCCACCACTGTTTGATACATATTTTAGCCTAAAAATACATACACTATATTTCCAAAAGTATTGGCTCATTCATCCAAATAATCGTAATCAGGTGTCAATCACCTAGGCATTCATTTGTAAAAAAAATGGGTGGCTCTCAGAATCTCAGAATTCCAGTGTAACAATTCTAGTCATGAAATTTCCTCTCTCCTAAATATTCCAGTCAGCTGTTAGCTGTATTATAAGAATGTAGACGTGTTTGGGAGCAACAGCAACTCAGCCACAAAGTGGTAGGTCATATAAACTGATGGACATAGTGCGAAGAGGTTGGCAATTTTCTGCACAGTCAATTGCTAAACATCTTCAAACTTAATGTGGTCTTCAAATTAGCTCAAGAACAGTGCTCAAAGAGCATCATGGAATGGGTTTTCAAGGGTAGCTGCAATCAAGCCAGCCATACATCAACAAGTGCAATGCAAAGCATCGGCCGCAGTGGTGTGAAGCACGCCACCACTGGACTAGAGCAATGGAGATGGGGTAACAAATCGCACTTCTCCATCTCCAAATAGATGAGTCTGGGTTTGGCAGCTGCTAAGAAAATGTTACTTGTTTGACTGCATTGTGGCAAGTGTAAAGTTTAGTGGAGGGGGATTATGGTCTGGGGTTGTTTTTCAGGAGATGGGTTTGGCCCGTTAGTTCCAGTAAAAGGAACACTATGGAGCTGGCCCCTTCCTCTTCCAACATGACTGCGTACCAGTGCACATAACAAGGTCCATAAAGACATGGACGACTACTGGAAGTCTGGTGTGGATGAACTTGACTGGCCCTCACGACCTCAACCTGATAGAACACTGACTGAGAGCCATGGCTTCTCTTCCAACATCAGTGTGTGACCTCACAAATGCGCTTCTGGAAGAATGGTGAAAAATTCTCAGAAACACACTCCTAAACCTCCTAAGCCTTCGCAGAAGAGTTACTATCAGTTATATCTGCAAAGGTTGAACCGACATCATATTGAACTCTATGGATTAGGAATGGGATGTCAAGTACATGTGAGTCAAGGCACCTGAGTGAATACTACTTTTGGCCATATATATATATGAATAGAGCTTTCTAATTGAAATGTATGTAACGAAAGAAACCACAGTGTCTCTTGTTTATTCATAATTAACTTAATTAATCGGATTTAGACTAGGACATGTTCTTGGAATGTCCTGCGTTCGTTTTGCAATTGATTTCTTTTCCACCTGCAGCTTTTTTTAGCCATTGCCACAAATAGTTATGTCTGAGTTATTTAAGTTTGACATTAAATATGCTATTTTAAAGAATGTATTTGTATTTCAAATGTATTTTAAGAAGTCAGTGTAATGCTGTTTCAATGCAGATGTGTCCAGATGTGTGGCTGTGTGTTCTGGCATGGTTTTACAGCACGGTCAGGGAAATGGAAACGTCCATATAGATGGAAAAATATCTTGACTGCTTTATGCTTGAGATTTAGAGGGTCCCCCCCTAAAAATAATCTGTCATTAAAAAGCCATTTTTATCTGAAGGGATCAAATTATGAAGTTTGGTTACTAAAGTTAAGTGTAAGGTAACATTTTGGTGTTTGGTGTCACTCATGAGCTGCATTTAAAAGTATTGAACTTTTTCACATTTTGTTACCCTACAATGACAGACTTAAAAGTATTTTATTAAGATTTTTAACAGAGAAACACAAATTAGCACATTTCTTATACGGGTTTTCAAATTTTAAGAAAATAAAAATTAGAAAAGTGGTTGTGTGCATTTGTATTCACTCCCCTGTAATCTGATACCCTTAAAATAAAATCCAGTGCAATCAACTGCCTTCATAAGTCCTTTAATAAATTTATAGAGTCTACCTATGTGTAACTGAGTCTCCATTTACACACGGTTGTTCTGTGAAGGCCTCAGTGGTTAGAGAAAACTAGTGAACAAACAGCATCCTGAAGACCAAGGGCAGATCAGGGAGTAGAGAAGGTTATAAAAAAATCTACCAAGCTTTAAACATCTCACAGAGCACTGTTCAATCCATCATCCAAAAATGGAAAAAATCTGCCAATACAGACCAAGCAAGGAGAGCACTGTTCAGAGAAGCAGCCAAGATACCCATGGTCACTCTGGAGGAGCTGCAGACAGCTCAGGCTTTTAAGAAAGGCGGGCAAAAAAGCCAATGTTAAAAGAAAGACACAAGAAGTCATGTATGTGGGTATGTGGAAGAAGGTGCTCTGGTCAAATGTTAAACTTTTTACTTAACAGTGCTGATCACCCTTAACACAACATACCCACTGTGAAACATGGTGTTGGTAGAATCAAGCTGTGGGGATGCTTTTCTTCAGTAGGGACAGGGAAGCAGGTTGATAGGAGTTGATAGGAAGATGAAAGAAGCTAAATACAGGGCTTGGAAGGAAACCTCTTAGAGGCTACAAAAGACTTCAGACTGGAAAGGAGATTCACCTTCCAGCAAGACAACAACACTAGACCTACTGCCAGAGCTAAATCTCATTGGAACTAAATCTCATTCAGCATCTGTGGTAGGCTCCCCATCCAATTTGGCTGAACTTGAGCTGTTTCGCAGGAGAACAATTACAAAAAAAATTCAGTTTCTAGATGTGCAAAGCCGGAAGAGACACAGTATTTACACAGCCAGGAAGGTCCCAGGTTTGATTCCCCGGTCTTTTTCTGTGGAGTGGATTATATGCATATCATTTTCATTCCACTTCACAATTATGGACTACTTTGTGTTGGTCTGTTACATGAAATCTCATTAAAAATCTCAGAAAATATATTTCATTTTGTGGTTGTAAAGTGACAAAAGTTCACAGGGTTTAAATACTTTTTAGGGTACGCTATGTGTGTGCATGTGTGTGTTTTGGGGATAATGCAGATCCCAGCAATTTGCACTTGGTAATAAAGCTCTTCAAGCCTCTGGGACTCCAGTCAGTAAGGTGGAAACTGTATGTAGCACTGAGTTCATTCCTACTAAAGCCTTCCCAAAATAGTCTATGTGTTTACTCTTAGCTCTGTCCATTACCACGATATTCAACTCTCACACGTTCTCACCTTTAGTTTTTATTTTTGACTCTCCTGTTTTACACCCCCCGCCTTAAAGGAATTTGCTGTGCTTACGTTCACTTCAGAATGACTTTGTAGTGTCACATTATGTTTCTTTCTTAAAATAAAAAGCTGATATTTGAGGGGGTTTTTTCTCTCCCGTTAACCCAAAGGATCCCATTAACCTATGCAAGCACGGGGAGAAGATGCATTCCAAACTTCATATAGGCTGTAGGGTTAAAAATACAGACACACACACAGATTCTAATATAATATTGTTGCTTAGTGTCTCTGTGCCCTTGTGTCTTTTGTAGGTCCTTTAAGCCAGATTTCATCCTGATTCGTCAGCATGCCTACAGCATGACCCCAGGAGAAGACTTCCGAAGCTTGGTGATTGGTTTGCAGTATGGAAGTGTGCCAAGCGTCAACTCTCTGCACGCCATCTACAACTTCTGCAGCAAACCCTGGGTTGTAAGTGAATAAGGCAAAAGCCGCAACATACAACATGCCACCACAGCTTCAAACACTATCTACCAAACATGGAGGAAACCTACGCAAGCAAAGGGAGACAATGTAAACTACACACAGAGAGTAACAAAGGAATCGAACCCGGGACCTTCTTGCTGTGGGGCAATAGTGTTAACCATTAAGCCACCATGCTGCCCGTAAAACTTAATTAATGGTAAGATATATTTAAAATAATTGGGAATAGATTTTGGATAATTTCATGCTTTTATTTTATGTGTAAAAATTTTTTTAATACACCTGATTATTTGTGAGAAGCGTGGTGGCCTAGTGGTTAACACGGTCGCCTCATAACTAGGAGTTCCCGATTTCTATTCCTGGGCCAAGAATCTTTCTGTGCAGTTTGCCTGTTCACCCTGCGCTTGCATGGGTTTTCTTCAGGTACTCAGGTTTCCTCCCACAGTCCAACAGCATGTACATTAGGTTGTTTAGTGATTCTTAATTGCCCGTAGGACTGAATGTGTGCGTGAATGGTTGTTCGTCTGTGTGTGGCCCTGCAATTGACTTGTCCAGGTAGTACCCTTGCCTCTGTGTGTGCTGGGATGGGCTTACTTATAAGTGGATTAGAAGATGAATGAATGAATGAATGAATGAATGAATGAATGAATGAATGAATAATTCCTTGTAAAGCATAAAAACAAAAACAAAAATCATACTTAAAGGAGTGTACTTTTGTTAAAGACTCTTTTCTTCCTTTTTGTTAGTTTTTTCTTTAATCTGTGTGTTTTTGTTTGCAGTTTGCTCAGATGATCAAACTCTACCATGAACTGGGTCCAGAGAAGTTCCCACTGAATGAGCAAACATTCTTTCCTGACCACACCCAGATGGTAAGTACAGTAAATCCCACCTCTTTACTGAGCTGGTGGACACCTCACCATTAAATTCATCCATGATTCTTATTCCGTCGAATTCTGAAGGACACAATTGTTTGGAATGTCTCTGTATGTTGTAGCCTTACATTACATCTTCCCCAAAAACTGTGACATTCAAACACCTGTTCTAGCATGACAATGTCCCTGTGCTCAAACCCTCCATTAATCTCGACGAAGACATGTTGTCTTCTGGATGTTTTGGAGTAGAAGATCTTTCGTGTCCTGTTCAGAGTCATGACATGAACACCTTTGCTATGAACTGGAACCCCAACTTAGTGTTATCAGTATCTGACTAATACTATATAAGTAAACACAAATCTACCCAGTCACATGACCCAATCTCTAGTCGAGTACATCAAGAAAGAATGAGACAGTATGATTGTAGTGGTCAGGCCTGCTAATTGGAAGATTGGGTTCATTCCCAGCACCCTTGAGCAGGGCACTTAATCCCCAGTCACTCAGTTGTATAAAATGAGATAACTGGGTGTGGGTGTCTGTCCAATGCTATAAATAGTAATTAATTCATCGCTGAAGCCCATCCCAGCGCACATAGGGTGATAGGCAGGGGTTCACTCCTGGACAAGTTGCCATTCCATCGCCAGGTCACAGATAGACATATAATAATCACAGACACACTCACTCCAAATTGAAGAAACCAGGGTACTTGGAGAAAACCTACACCAGCACAGAGAGAACATGCAAACTTTGCAGAGAAAGACCCTTTGCACGTTAATCTAACCAGGGACGTTCTTGCTGTGAGGCGGCTGTTCTAACCACTACGCCATTCTTATCTTGTGTATATGACGGTTTTATTGTGTTTGGATGCTGTCATTGATTGATACGCAGTAAAAACCGCACAAGAACCAACTGGTCGTGTTTATTTAGACTTAAAATCTTTTATACATACACTCTCCTCAAATTGAGGCAGGCATTCAGGTTTCTTTTTTATATTAAAGTATAAACATACAACATATTTTGTTAAATAGGACATGTTCACAAATGCAATTTTTATTAAATCTTTATTATAAAAATATAAAAGAGAAATTAAAAATAACATTTCTGTAAGCTTCTACAAGACAAATCAGTGTTCGCACACAAACACAGTACATTTAAAAAAAAACCCGCCTTGAATGTTCTTATAATTTTGATTCAAGACATGATTGACTGGAAGTCGTGGAAAAGTGACAGTAGAAAGTGATGGAGACTAAGACGCCTCAGGGGTTTGGGATCTGCCTGATTACTGAAATAAATACGTCAAAGGTTATCATGAGCTTTTTGGTCAGCAGGTTTCGGTTGAATCACAACGCAGCTGAAAATGTTCTATTTATTGGCATTGGAGATAAAAAGTTACTTTTATGTCATGTTCTATCTATAGAAACTAATTGAGGATTAAAGGTTCTGCTCAGGGTTCCAGCAATAGCTGGGAACCATCTTGTTTGTGCCATTTTCTCCCAGAGACGTCTTGGCCTCATACTGAGGAATGAAGTGAAGATATTGTCAATACTGTGAATATGAAAAAGACCAAACATGAGCTTAGTTACACACACCAGAAAAATGTCCCTGCCCATTTGTCTTTTTTTAGAGATCATCATCTTTACAGATATCTGAAGCCAATTCTAGAACCTCTGTGTTGCCCTTTATAACAGTTAGTACAGACCAGAGCTTATTGTAAAGAGCTTATAGAAGAGTGACAGACAGAGAGTGAGAGTACCGTCAAATCAACTTGAATAACATTGATGCACAAATGTAGCTTTTCCCCCCCCCCCCCCAAACTTGATTTGATTTCAGGATTCTGTGGCCTTTTTCCGAAACCCTCTATGGGGCGGTTTAGATTTCGGTCCAGATTAAGCAGAGTCATGAATACAAATCAGTGCAGGGCCAAAAAGCAGAGTCTGTTATGCCGCCCTAAATAACACCAAGGCTGTGCAACAAAGGCTTTAGTCTGGTCATCTTTTATCTTAGCTTAGACCATAAAGTGAGAGTGAGAGACAAGAACAAATGACAAAAGAATCTAGAAATGCTCTGGAACAGACACCCCCAACCCCATCCCACAACGTGTGCTATGCGATTTGTAAAAAATATACTTTTATCACTTATTATTTGTGACTACTCAGGCGATTCTTTTTATGCAGAAGATTATATTCATAAAGTCAAACAACTACAGTTCAAAGTGAGAGGCCAAAAGGATCACTTATAAATAGATATTATACAGCATATACGGTGGATCTATACAGTTATTCATCACCTTCTAAAGAATAAAAAAAGGAAAACTGCATCTGGACAAGGTCCAGTATTGCTTTTCTCGAACGTTTAATCTCAGATGCCGTTCCTCTGAGTGAATAAACGGGATACCGGACTGGAGATCACTGGTGGATGCTCTATACGTCGAGTTGTTTTAAGTGATACTGTGTCTGGCACCCAACCTATTCACAGTAACACTTATTGCTTTATAGACAGTATTTACGTATACCGGTTCGGTGAAAAGTATCGGTTCTGCTTAATGCGGTCTCAAATGTTAAATGCAATACATTGTACATCATGAGGCCAAATGTTTGTGGTCACCTTACAAGCGCTTAAGTGTCTAAAAGTACCTGCCTCCACCCCACTGAACGCCTTCGGGAAAAATTTAAACGCAGACTTATTTCACAAATACTTTTGTAACTGAATGAACACAAATCCACACAGTCACATGACCAATCAATCAAGTGGAAAGATGTTCCAGAAACGTTATTATAGGAATAAGTGTTCTGTGCTGTACTTAGTGAATACGTTCAATTCAGGATTTTCTTCTTTTTTTTTTTTTTTTTTGTCCCTTGCTCTTTTGAGGGCTTGGGGTCTCTGGGCGTCTTTGCACATATACAAATATAGTTTAGTCAAACACAAACAGTTATCGTTTACCTCTAAAGTGCTACCACAGGCATCTGTATCATTGTCATTCGGCACATATTATTGTCACTCCTGTGTTTCCTCTATATTCCGGAAACAATAAGGAGAAACTTTTAGAGTAGGGTTGGTGTGGTGGGGGGCTTAAAAATGGTTGGTTTGGGGTAAAAAAAAAAAAAACCCAAAAAATAAATATAAAGTAATTCAAAATTGCTGGGATTTTCAGGGATCTGTGGTGTTGATGTTGGTTTTGTCACGAGATGTCATGCCCCGGTACCAGCTGCAGTAGCCCTCTTTCTGCTGGATGCAGGCATAGTGTCTTGACTGGTAGCCAGGGTAGCCGAAGTGTGACAGCATGTCCGTCCACAGACACTCGTTCTTTGAGGTCACGAAGCAGGGTAAGTAGTGGCAAGGCTTGATCTATACAGACAGAAGGGTATACACCAAGATCAGAAGTGCAACAGAAAATAACTGCATATCTCTACCATTATTTTATATTTGAGAGCTGATGAGTGACTGTGTGTGTGTGTGTGTGTGTATATAGCTGTACTTTTTCTTCAGTTTGCAAAAAGTTATTTAACTGTATAACAATAATCTCCAATTGTGCAAGTGAGACATGTGTGTGATTCAGATGGAAGACTGGTTTAGTGATGGGAGACTGGTTTAGTTCTGGATCAGGGATCTTTCTGTGCGGAGTTTGCATGTTCTTCCAGCGATTGCATGGATGATTCCAAGTTGCCCATAGGACTGAATGTGTGTGTGAGTAGTTGTTCGTCTGTGTGCCCTGCGATGGATTTGCAATCTGTCCAGGTTGTACCCCTACCTCTCGCTGTATGTCAGCTGGCTCCAGCAGACCCCTGTGAAGCATCTTTCCCTCCTTTTAGTCTGTATGTGCACTATTGGCTTTAGAACCGCTAATTACATCAAACTGCTTAATTGTCTGCAGCGCGGTGGCGTAGTGGATAGCACAGGCGCCTCACAACAATCTTTCTGTGCGGAGTTTGCATGTTCTCCCCGTGCTTGCGTGGGTTTCCTCCCACAGTCCAAAAACATGCAGGTGAATTAGGTGAATTGGTGATTGTAAATTGTCCATAGGAGTGAATGTGTGTGTGAATGGTTGTTTGTCTATGTGTTGCCC
>JAOTRA010000011.1:1157062-1168066 GCA_026260255.1 Pseudolaguvia tuberculata | reverse complement strand
CAAGCCCGGATAAATGGGAGGGTTGCGTTAGGAAGGGCATCCAGCGTAAAAACCCCGCCAAGTCTAATGTGCGGATCTTGGATCCGCTGTGGCAACCCCGAACGGGAGCAGCCGAGGGACAAAGAAAGAATCTCAATCAAAGTCTCATTCTGGAGACCTATTGCTAGAAACTGCGCCCACTCAAGGACCATACGCACATTTCAAATGATCCCTAGCTAGGTTATAGGGGAGAATGAACACTGTACTGGATGGCTTCACACCTGAAAGCAAATGTTTGAAACCTCCTGCACTAAAGAAAGATAGCTATATGGAAGTATGTATCTTGTAGCTAGGTATTTTGGGACAAACCAGTTCTCAGACCGGACTTGAGAGACGGCCTGCTTGTCTGTCGGAACTGGAGTCATCTGATTTTATCTGACTTAACCGCTGTTCTTTTTGGGAACTATAAAGCATTGGCTGTAAAATACAGACTTTTTGTTCCTTTTTCTAAGATAATCTTTACAGCTTATTCCATGATTAGGGCACACATTTCAGTGAAGCAGCCCATTTAATCTCTGCGGATGAAAACTGATTCTTAGACATGAATATTTTCTCTTTATTTCCTCATACACACACTGATGAGAAAGCATGTTTATATAGTATTAATTACTAGTTATAATGCCAGACATAGTGCTTCTTGATTGGACAAATTCTTCAGGCCAAAGCCTCTCAACACAGATCGATTTCTGGAAGGGCAACCCCCTCAAAGCAACTCCAAACACACATAAGAGCAGTGGTCTCAAACTCAAATTACCTTGGGGGCACATTATATAAGTCTTAGTGAGACTGGGCCGCGTCAAGTATTCGATAAAGAACGGTTGCACAAAAAAAGAGACAGAGAAAGAAAGATATTTGGCCTTCTCACATAGTATATGTCACCTGACATTTCAGTAATGTGCTCTGCCACTGTATTGGCTGACTGATGCTGCTAAACTGTAACTATATCCTTCTTTTCTGGACAGACTAGATCTTTTCTTTTGTACCTTTCACTAGACGACAGAATTTATTTTCTTTCCACTAGACTAGATTTCACTTCGGAGTCACTTTTCAGTCAGCTACCATTGTTAATTCATAGTTTTATTCCTCTGCAAATACCACCAGAAGCAGTTATAAGCCTGAGGGAGCTGATTTAAGTAAATAAATATATCCACATAAAATATAATAAATAAGTTGTGTTATATATTGTTTTATTTTGAAAACTGACTGGATTCTACTACATTAGTCGTTCACTCACGCTTCTCGTATGTCAAACACGAATGGAAGACGCTTATTTTTTGTCAAACTTTTTGCTAACATGCGGCTAAACCTCTGGAATAGATCGCTGCAGTTTTGACATGCTTGCAAACTGATAGGACAGCTGTTTTACCGCTGAGTGCGTGTGGATTCCGGCGACGCATATGTGGAGCTTGGTCATTGGGTTGCCAGCAACGAGGGAATTCTGTCAGCGGCTCCTCTGCGTTCTGGTTGTGGGAGCGATTAAAGAGTGCAAGTAGACGCACACGTGGACCAGCATGTGTAATTTGTTTTGGTTCTTCAGTGACGCAGTATGTGTACGTGTAACGGTATTAACAGATCCACTTGGACTCGGTGCTTCACAACTGCTGTAAGTTGAGTTTTGGGATGTAAAGTTTCGTTAATTATCTGTTGTCGTGAATCTGCATTCGGCACCGGTTGCAGCTTCACATGTAGAGGTACTCACAATCTCGCTGACCCCTAGCGCGGGCCGCACTGACATTATTCTTTGAAATGAAGTAGAAGGCCAGAAAGAATAATTCCAACGGCCGCAGTTGGCCCCCGGGCTGCCAGTCTGAGAGCCCTGCATAAGAGGAAACTGAACTCAAACTTGATGGAACGACTCATGCATCATTACTGCCCTGGTTTTTTTCTTCCAGCTGTAAGCACATGTGATGTAAAGTCTAAGCACATGTGATGTCAAGTGAGCAGACATCTAGACAGAAAGCTACTGCTAGGCTACATTCACATAACCAGGCTTAGTGCTCAATTACGAATTTTGTTCAGATCTGATTTTTTGCTATAGCTGTGTACATTATTTTAAATATGACTAATAATCAGATTTCCAGTTTGAACTAATCACTCTTTCAACTGACCCAAATGCATGTGCTGCGTCCTGCAACATGGAGAAAATAAATACTGTAAACGTTGAAGGCAGCATTTAAATGTTCGGTGCTTAGAATAATAACGTGATGTGCAGTGAATGACAGTAAATTAACGAGCAGTCAGTGAGCAGAAAGAGAACAAGGAGAAAAGAATAACATTTTGAAGAGCAGTGGCTGCTACATCAGGAGGTCTGTGTGGAGTCCGAGTCAGGAGTGGTGGGACCATTACGTAAATGATTTCAGCCAAATCGATTATATATGATGTGCTGAGGCAGAATGATTATGTAAAACAGTTCCGAATATAAACAATGGATCCCACTGCATTTGCATTGCTAAACATCTGATCTGATTCAATGATTATATGAAAATGACTGAAATCACTTCATTGAAAAGTTGGCTTTCTGCTTTAAAATCTAATCTAATCTAATCTTACTCTAAATAACTATACATTAATCAGTTTTTAGTACAATAAGATTAAGCTTTTTCATAATCAGGTCACAACCTTTAAGGTATCCCTGGTCTTCCCAGCACACAACATCCATAGCAAGATCCAGCTTTTTAATGAATATCTTGGAACCCATAAACAGAATAATCCAAACAAAGCATTTCTGTCATTAGTGATCAGGCTTTACTTAGTGTACAGTAGATGTTGATTCCTGTATTTTGCTGATTTTCAGTTGTCTCCTTTAATAGTCAAGTCACGATTTCAGCTGAAATTCTTTTTCCAGGGTAAAGACTTTACAGATTTATGTGTTTACGTGTCTGACCTCTTAACTTTGATTTGAGCTAAATGATTTCACGTGAAGCGTCTGCGCCTTGAATTCTCACTTGTGGCTGTTTTTACTTGACACTATAAAACTCCCACTGGGTTGTCTTGAGAATTTCTTGTCTTTTAAATGGCTTCTCCCGAAAGAACATCAAGAGCCCTTTAGGAGAAAAAGGAGTGTGTGTAAGTAGTCACCATGGGAACCTTTCACTTAGCAGAGCTTAACAAATGATGTCATTTCCTACTGCAGGAGAAGCTGGAAGATGGAACAGCAGGATTTCCATCTTCATGGTTTAATAAAAGATGCTTGATTAAGAAATGTGTGCGTACCTCAGGCGTTTCCATAAAACCTAAATCTTTGTAGTCTCTATGGACTAGGCTAAAGCATATCCAACCTAAAAGCCAGTATACTGTTTTCTCTTGCTAAAAGGCAGTGACGACACTTCATTCAAACACTCCTTTTACCTCAATAAATCAATAAGCATCTCATCTCGCTTTACTGTCTAGCTGATTCAGGTAAACTTTTTTTTAGAGGTGGTTTGACTGTGTTTCTTTGTAGACGCTTTTAGTTATTGGATGGACTTGGTAGAAAAAACCACACTGGAGGAAAATTTCTCAAATCAGTTCCGGTAGCCCAAGCGCGATTCCAACAAACGGCCAAAATATTTTTTAAAAATCTGAAAATCTAAAAAAAGAAAAATCTGAGGGAGGCGCAGTCGTGTAGTGGTTGCCTCACAACAATAAGTGTTCGATTCCTGGCCTGGGATCTTTCTGTGCGGAGTTTGCATGTTCTCCCCATACTTGCGTAGGTTTCCTCTGGTTACTCTGGTTTCCTCCCACAGTTCAAAAACATGTACATTAGGTTGATTGGTGATTATAAATTGCCAGTAGGAGTAAATGTGTGTGAGTGGTTGTTTGACTCTGTGATGGAATGGCACATGTCCAAGGTGTACCCCTGCCTCTTGCCCCATGTGCATTAAGATAGGGTCCTGCATACCCTAGTGACCTTGAATAAGCGAATAAGCAGATTCGAAAATGAATGAATAAATAAATGAAAAATCTGATCACAGGGGTGATTCCCTGTCGTGGAACATGTGAAACAATCCATTACATCCATCTGATTTTAGTTTCAGGCAACCAAATTTGCACAGTTTGCACTGGCCATTAGAGTGCATCATCATTTATCCATCCATGACAATTGCCATGGTCAACTTGAATAGCAGTGGTTTGGGAGATTTCAGTTGCTGAAGAGAAGATTGTAAACTCATAGCTGCAACGATGCCGGGTTTTTCAGTTTCATGTCCATGTTTGATTTTAAAAACTCTAATGGTGTGTTTCTCTCATTTCAGAGCACTGTATCATTCGAGGTGACATTACAGAATGACAGCTACATCATGATGACTCTCGAACCTTCAGATCGTAGGGACAACCTCACCACATACGCCGCCAGGATATCCGGAGAGCCTCGCACCCACATCCTTCCCTTCCAGAGTACCAGCGATAGTACACTGGCTCCTGCTACCCTTCTCTACAACACCACTTACCATGGCCACCGTTACACCGTCAGCCTCCTCCTAGCCAACGGCTTTATCTGGACAAAACCACTCAAGACTGTAACTCTGCTGACGAGTGAGATGGCTTCCTACATTTCCATGTTTAACATCTCTGTATACTGTGTGCTACTGCTAAAAAAACTGCTCTTCTACTGTCATCAGAGCCTCTTCCTCTGGAAAGTGTGCAGATTTCAGATTACCAGCCAGCTCCAGAGACCGGCGTGGTGTTTCAGCTGCACGGGCCGGAGAGAAACAGCTTCAGCCGAGTGAACATCAGCTACTCTGAGGGCAATGAGCAGCGCTTCATGCTCTACAAAGGTCAGCATTTCTCCATTCAATAGACATAATTAATTACCATTAGTGGTAGGGCTTACAAATGTTTTGGTAGCTCAAAATTAATTTAGGGATTGAACATGGAAATAAAAACCGAGCATCCCACATCTGGATAGTGGCCTCCAAAGTACAACAACCATTGAATACACGTTTCCTACCTTTAACTGACTGACAGAGTGGGGATACAATTTGGTAGCCTGACTAAAAGGCTTTTTTCTCAATTGATCAGATTTTCAGAAAGGCAAAACAGTTTTTAAACACTGGTTACCTGGGACGTGCTACAGCAACATCACCTTCCAGCTGATTTCTGAAGCCATGGTCAATAAGAGCACATTAATAGAAAAGAGCGATGTGATCCACCAGCCTCTTCATCACAGGACAGGTATGCCTCAATCACTTGAACTTTTCTGTGCGTGCCTGTGCGTGTGTGTGTGTTTGTGAGTGAGTGAGTGAGTGAGTGAGTGAGTGAGTGAGTGAGTGAGTGAGTGAGTGAGTGAGTAGGTATTATAATGGACTGCTGGAAATGACTAAGCTAAACGACTAATAAAATAGACTGTAACGAGAAGTCCAAATTTGGAACCGAGCAAGACATGAAGATAGTTCATAGACATTCATTAGACAACGTCTGAACATTCATCTGATTCACTGCTTTTGATTCAGTATTCAATTCATTTTATACTACATTTAATTCCATTTTTACTGTAGTTCATTAACATTTTACAGGATTTCAGTCAGATTTTACTAAATATCATTCAAATTTTACAGGATTTTGTTCTGAATTCATTCATTCGTTTTCTTACGCGCTTATCCCCTAATTCAGGGTCACGGAGCCTATCCCAGCTTACATAGGGCGAGAGGCTGGGGTACACCCTGAACGGGTCTCCAGTCTATCGCAGGGCAACGCATAAACAAACAACCACTCACACACAGATTCACACAGAGTCACCAATCGACCTAATGTACGTGTTTTTGGACTGTGGGAGGAAACGGAGACTTGTAGGAAACCCACACAAGCTCTGGGAGAACATGCAAACTCCGCACAGAAATATCCGCGGCCCGGGAATCGAAACCAGGACCTTCTTGTTGTTAGGCAACCGTGCTAACCACTACGCCACCGCACTGCCCGTTTTATTCAGAATTTAATAATTTTATTCACGTTTTACTAGATTTAATTCAGGTTTTGGAGTATAATTTAGCTTTGATTCATTTGATTATTTATTTATTACTAGATTTCATTCAGGAAATTCTGCATTTGATTTAATATTTAATGCATTTAATTTTGAATGTAATTCATCTTATTCAGTATTCACTGCATTTAATTATGATTTTACTACATTTATTTAGCAACTATTACTGTAACGACAAAGAGGGGATTGGATTCATAATGCAGTGACGCTTTCGTAAACGTAAATGTAACTTTCCGGGAAAAAACAAACAGAAACTCGAATGAAGAAACAGAGATTTACCCGTAGATTCACGAAACAAGAAAGGGATCATTAGGTAACTTATGGCTCGCGATCATAAACCACATGTAGCAACACTTAGCAATCCTTAATAATTCTTAATGACTTTCCCTGACTCGTATCGCCTTAAATAATGCGTCATCGCCCTGGCAACCAAATCCAGGAAAACGACGCTAAACAAGGTGGGCGGGGCAAACTCATGGTCCTCACAATTACGTTTTGATATTTAATGTATTCAGTATTTCTGCATTGGTTCAGAATCTAGTGTGTTTACTATTTTGAGTCAGTATTTATTGGATTCAGTTAAGTACCACCTGCACCTAATTCTGATTATACTAGATTTATTCAGTATCCTAGCACACATAAGGCAAAGTGCAGGTGCAAACCCTGGACAGGTTGCCAGTCCATCTCAGGGCCACAGATAAGCAAACAACTACACACATTCAGTCCTAGAGACAATTTTTAGCGAACAGTCAGTGTTTTTGGACTGTGGGAGAAAACTGGAGTGTTTGGAGTAATCCCACACAAACGCAGGCCAAGAATCGAACTCAGGAACTTCTTGGACTGACAGTGATATCCACCACGGCACCGCACCATCGATTTAAATATGTGTTAATACAAAAAGTTGGAATATCGATATGTAAAAAAAAAAAAAGTGCAATAGTTGGTTGTTCCAATATTTTTTCACTGCCCTTGTAGCAACATTGTCTATTTTTCAGCACGTTTTATTGTATTTGAAATGATCTCCAGTTAACATCAGTATATTTTCTTTAAATATAATAATGCAACTTTTATTTGTTCTAGTACCCCACCCTCCACTCAATTTGTCTTATAAGATCATCCACCTTAATGGCAGAGAGTTGCTGATGACTAAATTGGATGAAAAATCATCCCACGACACCCGTCTGCCTCGGAAGGCACGCACCGCTTCTCTGACAGAGGAACCGCCAGTAACAGAGGTTCATGCCAAAGATCAAGATATCAGCCATCAAGAGGTGTCTCCTGCTACCCCAGAGAGCCTAAATAGCAGCTCAGTGCCATTGCCTAACTCAGTGTACACACCTACTGCAGAAAATGTGTCCACTAACAGCAGCCACGTGTCCGAGAGCGAGAATTCTACTGCATCCTATTGGCCAATGGGACGCCCCTCCCCCACAGTAGGAGAGTATGAGTTTGTGAATGGAGTGGTGCCGGAGTATGGAGACTCAAAGGAGCTTGGCTCAGCCATGGAGCTTCGCCCAGAGCCTATCGACGGTTCCAACAAACCGCCTTCTGTTCAGCTAGAGCTTCGTTGGTTGCCTCCTCCACCACCTGCCACATTCGATGGCTTTAATGTCTACATCTACCGAAACGGTAAGTCAGATTTTTACGTTGTATCTCAGGAAATAAGAAAACTTTTGCTTTTGAACTTGCAGCTTATTTACAACAAGTTTACTTATTTGTTCTCTTTTCCTAGATGAGAATGCGGAAACAGCAACAGTGGAAGAGAACACGCATGAATTCTATACAGAGCTGTCGGAGCCCGGGACGTACCGTGTCCTTGTCACCACCATCAGCTCCTCTGGAGAGTGTGCACCTAGAGAGAGCATGCCATATCAAGGGTTCACCTTTTACCTCAGTGTGTATTCTCCCTTTTCGTTGCACTCGAACATCATGTGCTGATGACATGCATTATTTTATCATCATTGTGTGTGTGTGTGTGTGTGTGTGTGTGTGTGTGTGTGTGCTTCAGGTCCTACAAACGAGTGGCTGGTGCAACCTAAAGAGCGTCCCCAGGCTGTGAGTGTAAGAATGCTTGGGAAAAGCACAGCTTCTGTGTCCTGGGCTCCCTCCATGCAGAGTCACAATGGTAGCCTTGTCTCAGTGTTGTCGCTAACCTGCCTTAAGCCCAGCCTCAACCAGCGTATGGAGAACATGTACTGCTCTGAGGTATATCGCTCTCACATACTTTGCTTAGCAGCTTTTTGATGGTCAAAGCAACATTATTTATAACGTTAATCAATTTTGAGAGTGAAAACCATTTTATTAAAGTAAGAATTCCTGTTAAAACTCCAAACCTCTACACTGAAACCACATCTGTACCACCTACATCATCCGGAACACTTCAGAATTAATATGAGATAATTCAATTAAATATGCAATACTGGGCTGTTAATTAACATTACTGGTCGTTAGCACTTCTCTGGAAGTGGTGAATAAACTCGTTCCCGAACTGAGACTAGATAGTTGTTCTTGATTGTATAAAGTTGCTTTGAGATAATCACTAAGTTAATTTCTCTTTCTCCATCACCCATTCTGAATGTAAAAAACTCTACAGACATGTTTTAATAACTAAACTGGCCTAAAACAGGTTTTACCAGTCAGAAAACAGGAAAATGCTGACATCATTTTAGGCCAGCTAGCTGCCTTTGGAGACGGGCCTATAATAATATTAATTAATTATCAATGTGCTACTTGCTTTTAAGGTTTTTTTTTTCATGTTACATGGGCAGCACTACTATTTTGTTAAATCTAATTGGCAGATTAGATTTAACATGGCAATAGACATGAGTTTATTAGGGATCTGCTGTGGTGTACCCCCTAACGGGAGCAGCCAACAAGGGCAGAAGAGGAATATTAACATGGCAGCACATAGAAACTGAAATCTGATCCACCCTCATCTGAGATCTTATGTATCTTCCTGCTTCTGATTGACTGATCACACCTAATCCAGGTAACTAGCAATGAGTAGAGCAGGACAATGGAACTCTATGGATTGCCACACCCTTATTATTAGGAAGCTAATGTTGCATTTTAGGCAACCTTTTCTAGATTTTAGCAGGAAAGCACGTTAAGCCACAGCAGTTTTCTTTAAATTAAATGCACTGGTAAAAAAAGAAAACTTTCTCACATTCACCAAAACGTTTTATTGCTGAAAGTGTAAAACAGGAACTTTGCCATGGTTTATTCTTAATTACAGGCCGATCATAGTTTCTATACCCTTTACTTTAATTTTAGTCAGATTAAAGCTCCCAGTACAGTAGTTAGTTGCAAGCGGTAGTGTTGCAATAGTAACATTTTATTTTGATCTGCCATATTGATATTTTACACCTTTAGACACTTGATGCAAATTAAGTTTTTACATTTCTTAAGTTTTGCTTAGTGAATTATGGTGTCTATTCCAGGAAAACATCACTAGTGACATCATCACCAACCTAACACCTGGTGCTCAGTACAGAGTGGTAGTGTATCACACCAACGGACCCCTCATCAGTCCCCCTTCTGAACCAGTCATCATTGATATCGGTATGCCTCCCCTTGGTATTGTCGTCTAATTGTCCTGATAAATTGAAAAGAAAAAAAAGTGATTCAAATGTCCTTTTTTGTTTGAATGTGATTGCAGAACCAACAGGCGTGCGAGACCTGGTAGTGTACCCCCTAAGTCCCACGGCAGTCATTCTGAGTTGGCAGAGGCCATACAACGTGGCCTTCCGCAAATACATCTTGCAAACCTTTTACTTCAACTCAGCTACACAGACTGCCCAATGGACCACTTACTACGAGATTGCTGCTACCGCTTCCGTCATCGCCTCTGTGGTAAAAATGAGCTTTAGAGTTTTAGTGTTTTGTTTGATTTTTCATTGGATTCACAAGCAAGTTGCCTGTTACAGTAGTTTAATTGAACAGGATGATAGGTGGGCTAGGGAGAGGAAGAAGATTTGTTTAAGGGTGTGTAGGATGATGATCAGGGTGTCGAAGAAAATCGGGGATGAATGTAACAGAATTGATGAGAAGGACAAGGCACGTTGTAATATGTTGAACCTCCAACTGATGTAATTGGTTCCTATGTTTAAAAGGGGCTATGGCCCTGAGGAACAACAGTAACTGTGACTCATGTCACCATAAGTTACAGTGTGTGTCAATGCAGGATTGGAACATAATTTGTGATGAAGATTGAGCTGAGTGGTTAAAATGCCACTGATGAAAAATGATTTTCCCAAATAGCTTACGAGCCCCTGCTCCTGAAAAAAATGAAAGATATTAATCAGCTCAATAAAAGAGCTGGAAATGAGCCACTGGTTTGGTTTGCTCTTTCTTCTATAACACTACTAAACATTATGGATATCCCTGTAAGCTCATTGCCTATGTTGAACCCCCTGTTGTTGTGCCCCCCCTTGCCGTATTCCAGTGTGCAATTTTCTCTCTATAATTATTACATTCGTGCTTAATTGCAGGCTGCGCATGCTGAAACACTCTTGTGCACATTTGGTGGTCGGACAGCGAAGAGGCGTTTATTGGCCTCGAACCTGAATTAAAGACTGCTGAAGTAGGAAAACAGCAGTGCAGATAAACTCATGTTAGGACAGAGGGCCAAAATTACGAGCAAATTAGATCAGACAGTGCAACACGATATGGATCATTAACATAAAATGAGTGTAAAGCAATGGGAAAAGTTTGTACACAATAAAATAATTAAATATATTAACACGCTTGCGTGGGTTTCCTCCGGCACTCCGGTTTCCATATTGTCCATAGGAGTGAATGTGTGTAAGTGTTGTTTGTTTGTCTATGTGTGGCCCTGCGATGGACTGGCGACCTGTCCAGGGTGTACCCCTGCCTCTCGCCTTATGTGAGCAGGGATAGGCGCCAGCAGACCCGCTTGACCCCGAATTAGGGATGAATGAATGAATGAATGAATGAATATTAACAGCATTTGGCAGAAATTTGCATTTATCTGAAAGTTTTTAAGGTTA
>JAOTRA010000011.1:1139387-1152707 GCA_026260255.1 Pseudolaguvia tuberculata | reverse complement strand
TAAGGGTTAATTCAGTAGTGTTGGTTTTTATTCCGACTGTAAGGGTTAATTCAGTAGTGTTGGTTTTTATTCCGACTGTAAGGGTTAATTCAGTAGTGTTGGCTTTTATTCCGACTGTAAGGGTTAATTCAGTAGTGTGAATATTTATCACAGCAAATAGTGTTTTTGTTATTTTACTGGTAAATGTTGGCTACAGTTGGCTCGTCTCTCCTCCCAATGCGATTGCATAATAATGGCCTTGTATGCAATTCTTAAAACATGCGCAAGATGTGAATCCGATATCACAAAACTGTTATCAGATAATAAAAAAGGATCAGTAAAAACAATGATCAGCCGAATCTGAAGGACTGAAAGACATGTAATTGTTCCTGATGCCATCACAATGTTGGTCTTGGTTTGGACTTAATTCTATCAAACCCTGGCGCATTCTAATTTAGGAAACTAATGCTCTTGCGCCAAACCACATAAATAGGTTACTTTTTTGTCTAGACAAATGCAGACCTAAGTATGTGTTACAATCACAGTATAAACAAACTTAAACCACCTCCTTCACATCATCTCAGGCTCAGCCTCCATCTTCAGAACAGCTTAAACTTTAGCTGATTATAATTTGTCACGCCCTGTTTTAGACTAAACATCCAATGTGCAAAAAAACCCCTGTGTGAATGTACTAAACCTCTAACCGCAGCTCCTGAGGCACCTCACATCTCGTCAGTGGATTATTCTCATGGCGTGCTGTATGTGCGGTGGACCTATGGCGATCTCTTCACTGATCTGTCCCACTCCAGAATGCTGCACTGGCAGGTTCTGGCTGAAGGAAAGAAAGGCTCCAGGAGACGCTTCTCTACTGATGTGAGGTTCTATAAATACTGTGCATACATACCATCAGAAGAACAGTGATACACTGCTGTGATCGAATATATCATTTTCTCTTAGCTCAATGCCACACCTGCATCAAGGTATCCTTCCTTATCTTGTCACCCCAGTGCCATCTGTGCTACTGGTATAGTGGATTAAGCACATCAGTAGATACATGGTGCTGTTGTGCTCTGGCCTATGTGTGATTCTGGCTATTAAAAAAAGTATAAAATCCTGAAAAATGTAACTTAAACAAAGGTTCAGTACTGATGCTGAGTCATTAAAAAGTCTTTGTACAGAGAGCTGTGAGCAGTAAAGGAGCATCTTTGGTCTTTCACTACTGATGAGCTCTGCTATTGATTGCTTCCTTGAGGTCTAATTAAAAAGGCATGAAGAGGCTCTACTCCTTGTCCTCTCGCTGCTAAACCAGAATGAAACAAATTTACCCCCACCCCCACCTTGATATACAAGACCTGAAGCTGGTGTGTCTCGTTCCTGTACTGTATAAATGAGGTCACCAGAGCATGCAAGTGCCAATGCCTTAACCCAGTGCACCTCAGCACTGGCCTTATATTAGTATTACAATTGTCAGAAGATTATTATCTGTAGTTGTTTCTAAAAATAGGAACTGGGATGTTGTTGTTTCGATGCTATTGAAAATAGTTTTTTCTTTTCCACAGGTGACGCGTAATGTAATGAAAGCTGCACTCGTGCTTCCTCCTGGTGATATCTACAACCTAACTGTCACAGCTTGTACAGAACGCAGCCGCAATACCTCCATACCCCACATACTCAAACTGGGTTCGTCTTTTACCTTTTAACTGCCTGCCTCTGTGATCTCAGGGTAAACAGTTCAAATAAATAAAAACTATTTTATAATAACATATAATAATCACATTGTCTTATTAATGTGATTATTATCTGATAGTATTTCTGAAATAGTAGCTTAGCTACCTGAATGCCCAGAAGTGTTATAGTTTTCTGTAGTGTCAAAATAAAGAATTGATATGGAAGGCATTAGATGCCATGCAAAGATCTGCAAAGTGAATGGTCATACATTTTGTGAAATAAAGTTTGGTTCCCAAACACGACTGAGGGGAAGCAGAGTTATAATAAGGAGGATGTGGAAAGGCAAGTGTGAAGCTTGCACGATGCACTGATGCCTTGAGTTAAATCCCAGAATAAAAACAGTAAAGTTAACATACTAAACATGTATATGTACATTTATCTTTTATTTAATTTGTTTCTTTTGATGACATCAGTCAGTCTAATAACTTGACAATTAACAATAACTGTCTACTGGAATGCACTAATCATAGTGCAACTTGTAAACATGTGACTACATGGAGACAGAAATGACATGCCGGCAATAAAGTGAATAAGCTAAACATGCCGTTATTTCGTTTGTTTAATGAAGAACATGATTACCGTGTCTTTAGGCTGATCTAATGGCAGTGGAAACACTGAAATCCTTTTAACACTGCAGGCTAGTTTGAATTATAATGAATTATAACTTCATTATTATTATTATTATTATTATTTCTTTGTTTTTATCAGTTTATATTTACAGCATGTTGGCAGACAACTTTATCCACAGCGACTAACATTTATCTATTTTAAACAAGTGAGCAATTAGGGGTTTTAGGGCTTTTCTTGCTCAAGAGGAATTGAGCCACAATGTTACAACAAAGCACTCCAAAGCACTACCGCAGACTGACACTAGTATGACGCAGCCAACAGAACGAGAGCTTTATTAATGTTTTTCTTTGGCTAAGTCTAAAATCAGAAAGCACTCCAGTACCTTAACCCCTGCACTACCTGGGATTTGTTGACACCACATTCTAGATGTCCTCTGACTTGTGTCCTCTGGCTCCACTCCACTCCAGTCTGTAGGATAAGTGGTGCATTGTAACTTGTTTGCTCCTGAGAGACGGAAACATTAAGCACCGTGAAAACGAATTGATCCTATTTATAAACTACTCTCATGATATAACCGGCAAACCTTATGCATAATTAACAAACGCAAACACACACACACACACACACACCCTCACAGTTTCTTGTGTTTAACAGATCCAGCACCTCCCAAGTCCCTGTACGCAGTCAACGCCACACACTCTGCTGTCACTTTGCTCTGGACTGAGGAGGGAGTAGTGGACTTCTACCAGGTCAGCTGCAGGCAGCTCAGACCCAACACACAGCCCAAGGTAGGACCTCAGAACATGCTAATTTTTTACTTATTTGCAGTTTTGCCGTTACAGTATGATATATTTTTATAGGCCAACCTGGAACTGATCTTTCTGGTTCTTCTAGCAAACCGGACAATAGTAAAGGAAGGTTGATGATGTGCCCCTTCCCAGACAACCTCTATTAGCAATCAAACTTTTTTGAAATATTTTTAAAAAGCTCAGATACATCACACACATTGTATTACTTATGTATGAAGTAACCACAAACAACAATTCAGTTTTATCAATTGGATATAGTTTTTTATATCATATCATATCCTGTGTAACACTTACACTAATACACAGTAAGTTTCATGGTGAAATTATGGGAAGCTTATGGGTATGGGTAGCCTGGTGGTTAAGGTGCCGGACTGATACCACAAAGACCGGGGTTTGATTCCTAGCTCCACCAAGTAACTACTGTGGGCCCTTGTTAAGGGCCAAGGCTCTTAACTCCCCCAGTTGCTCAAGAGATAAAATGTAAATCCCTCTGGATAAGAGCGTCTGCCAAATGCTGTAAATGTAAATGTGACACGTTTCCATAGCAAACAGTGATTCTGTTCAACTTACCCCTTTGATCTCATTCATTGTGAATTGATAGAAATGACGGAGGTCTGAGTACTCTAATTTTTCACACTGCTCTGTACTCCACCAGAGAAATGGTATAAAAGTAATTGCTGAGTATAATGAGAATAGCTCCAGTATACTGGTAGGTGTAGCGCTGTGGCAGTGCAGTCAGATGACTCTTGTGCTCATACATCCTAATCAGCCCGAGCCATCTGCTCGAGACATCAACCCATTTCTCACTGGGCCAAAGGGGTGAGGCCTATTAGAGATGATGAACGGCTGGGCAGCTTTAGCTCTTGGGATCTAGTATTACATATTACTTATACATTTTATGATTGAAAGTATATAGACAGCCTACCACCACACCAGTATCTGATTTATTTCCTCTGTGTTTGCTTTTAATGCATTCCAGTGTTCTGTAGTGGGATCAGACACTGATGATGTAATGTGAGGAAATCTGGGGTTCCAGTTCGTCACAAAGGGTTTCAGTTTAATGGAGCTATGTCAGAATTAGGAATCTGTACAGAACATGAGTGATCTTTTACTCCAAAACATCCACAGCACAGCATGTCTTCATAGAGAGCAGGTGGTTTTGTGCAAATCCGATCTGTCTACTTCCACTACACGGGCTAATGCAAGTAATTCATATCCTGTTTACTACCACATACGAAAGAGACCTAAATCTGGTCTAAAATATTGGAATCTATGTGCCTTTTTTCCTGCTCACACTGTCAGGAGCCAAATCCCATCTATACCACAACACAGGAAAAAAAAACAATCTGAATTTGCAAAGTGAAATTGCTGCCTTTGTCATGCATGATCAGGGTTTGAGTTCCACAGTTCCAGTGAAGGGAAATTGTAACATTTCCATTTTATACAATGGCTGACTTCAAACTTTACAACAGCACTTTGGAGACGAAGCACATACACACTGGGTGAAGGTCACAGGTTACAGATACATAACCTTACAGTTACATACCGTGTGCTTTTACTGTGAAACACTTGTATCATGTTTTAATTATTAGATTATGCCCATTCTATTCTGTTGATGAATTATGACTATTTATAGTTAATGGCTGAGATGTCTTTTTTCTTGTCTGAAAATAAAACTAATGATTTTATTCCGATAAACTGGGTTCATTCTGTCTGTGTGGTTTACAGGCTGCCGAGCCCCACACTGCTCACTCCCATGTGTTAACTATGAACAACCTGCAAGCCTCCACCTCTTACAACTGCAGTGTCACCAGTTACAGCTACAGCACAGCCAGCGAGCCGGTCTACATCACCATCAGCACTCTGGGTACCTCCTTCTACATCTATTCTCATCTTTCCTCTTCTTCCTCTTTGCCTCATACTTCTCATACCTCCTACTTCAGTAGTGAAATGTTCTAGGTTAGAACTATAAACACTGTTTGTACGTCGCTCTGGACAAAAGCATCTGCTCAATGCCCAACTGTAACTTCTGTCTTTTTCTCTTCCTCCTCCTCCTTCCCTTTTATTGTTGTTATTCTTATTCTTTTTTTCCTGTCCCTTTTTTCATCTCCTTTACGTTCTCCTCCTCCTCCTCCTTATTTTCTTTTTTTATGTGCCTCCTCACTCCTCTGTTTTTTATGCGTCTTATCCTTCTTCTCTGCCGCTCCACCTTCTTCTACTCTTCTCCCTCTTTTTTCTCCTCCTCCTATTTCCTAATACTTCTTCTTTGCCTCCTCTTTCTCCCTTTCAACCTTGTACTTTCTGTTTTCCTCCTACTTTTTTCCATTCATTTTTATTCTGTCCTTATACACATGTTTACTACCACCAATTTTCTACTAGTTCTCCTCTTTCAACATTATTTCTTATAGTCCATCTTCTTCCTGATCTTTTTCTTCTACTTCTTAACAATTCTTCTCTTTTACTTCGTAGACTAAACTCATTCATTCATTTTCTTACCCGCTTATTCCCTAATTCGGGGTCATGGGGGTTTGCTGGAGCCTATCCCAGCACACATAGGCCGAGAGGCAGGAATACAATGGGAAGGTGGGAAGTGGTGGCCCAGTGGTTAAGGTATACAGTGGGAAGTGGGGGTTAAGGAGTTGGACTGATACCAGAAAGGTGTTGCACTGATACCAGAAAGAGAGGGGTTCGATTTCCACCTCCAGCAAGCAACCACTATGGGCCCTTGAGCAAGCCCCTTAACCAACAATTGCTCAGTTGTAATAAAAGAGATCAAATGTAAGTCAGTCTGCATAAGAGTGTCTGCCAAATGCTGTAAATGTAATGTAAATGGGTACATCCTGGACAGGTCGCCAGTCCATCTCGGGGTACATAGACAAACAAGCACTCACACACATTCATTCTTATAGGCAATTTAGAATCATCAATCAACCTAATGTACATGGACTCTGGGAGGAAACTGGATTACCTGGCAAAAACCCACACAAGCGTGCAAGCAACATGCAAACTCCGCACAGAAAGATCCCCAGCGCAGTAATCGAACCTGGGACTTTTTTGTTGTGAGGCGAACGTGCTAACCGCCAACGCCCCGCCGTAAACTCATATCAAATAAATTATTATTCATAAGAGTAACCGCTTGCTTTAATTTCAAGGTTGTCTGTGTGTGTAGCTCAGGAGTTAAACCCCAGCATTGCTGCGATCTCGGCTTTGACGGTGCTTAGCCTGCTGCTCCTCAGCCTGCTGGTGCTCTTTCTACTGGTGCTACGCAAAAAGCACATGCAGATGACAAGGTAAGAGCTCTCATTATGACTATAGTGTTAATATACAATGGACAGAGGAACTCTTATTTTAATGACCCAGAAGGACATGAGCACATGATCTGCTGTTATATAAACGTTTAACCTCTGGGAGCAATAGCACAGAGGCTGCTATATACCTTCAATATTTATCCAAGAGAAAAAAACTCAAATCAAGAGAAGCATCTCAAATCTCATCCAGCTAAATATTAATGATCATGAGTTTAAGCTGGATTCACTTCCTCAAAGCTGTATGGTTAATGTTAAAGACTAGACCATCTAACATGTACAGTACGTACGGTTGTGCCTTATTTCCCTGCTGGGTTAACAGCTCATAATGAATGTAGGAAAGAGGCGGGTGTACTGTGTAAAGTTTGGATTTTACAGTGTAGAGATTAAGTTTTAAAGTTGTTTAAAGTGTGGGTTTTACTGCCTAGCGATTGGGTTTTCCTGCATAACGTTTGGGTTTTACTGTGTAAAGATTGGCTTTTCCTGCTTAAATAGTGGATTTTACAGCGTAAAGTATGCGTTTTATTAAAGTGTTTTAGCGCATAAAATTTGGATTTTACTACATAAAGAGTGTCTTTTACAGTGTACTAGTTTGGAATTTACTATTTGTTTACATGTTTGTTTGTTTGACACTGTGGTTTAATTTTATTTCAGGGAATGTGGAGCAGAAACGTTTGTCAACTTTGCCTCTTTTGAACGTGATGGGAAACTGCCTTATAACTGGTAGGAATTCCATTCACTATTCACAATGCCCGAAACAAGAGATATTACTTTACCAGCAGCATGCATGCACAGGATGTAATTTTATGGACTCATGCTGAATGAAATGTGCGTAGATGTATTTATATTATCACACATGCTCTTGGGGTTAGTGGAAAAAAAAAGTGAGAGTGGGACAGAAAAAGAGGGGAGATGAATGGCGAGAAAGATACAGACAAAAAGAAAGAGGTAAAAGAAGAATAATGTATGGATCTAAGATGTAGAAGAGAGGAAAGAAGAGATCAAAAGAAATAAAAGAGAAGCGAAAATAGGTGAATAAATGTACTAGTGTGTCCCAAATCATATTTTTACACACACTTTTACTATATTGTGTAACATAAATTGTGTTAGAATTATTCACTCATACAAATGTGATAATGTTGGACACATCCTATCACAAGCGTCACGGATGATGTATTAGTGAAGAGGTCTGGGGTTCAGCTAGGTTGCCAGTTCATACCATATGTGTTCAGTTTAAAGGGTTTACATCAGGATACTGTACAGGACATGAAAGTTTTTCAGCTCCAATCAGTACACAGCATGTCCTGCTTTTTCAGAGTCCGAATTCTGACTGAACTCTTTTAAACTGAACCTTTGGTATGAACTGGCACCTTGATTGAACCTCAGTCTTCCTCACTATTACATGATCAGGGTCTTATCTCATCAACACTATAGGAGCTAATGGGCACATTGTAGCTGTAGGCAGAATAACTTTATTTAATTTCATTTATAAAACATTTTGTGTTTCAAAATTTTCACTTTTAAAAAGGTTTTCACTACACTTTCATGTGTTAAATGAGAATCGAAGAGGATCTATTTAATTTCCAAGCGGAACTAATGTTCAGTGTTATGTTTATAGAGGATTGTTATTACCGAATGCCATGTGGAAGAACTGATTACGTTAAAACTGATTTTTTGAAGAAGAAAAAGAAGAAGAAATGTTAAGGGATTCTTGGTTTTGTCAAGACTATTTTAAAAGATTGGTTAACCTCCTCTTGAGTTACAAGGCCAATGAGTTCTCACTGTAGCTCCCCTCCAGTTCAAATCACGGCCAAAATCGCTCTCTATACCCACAGACGTGTTGGCATGTTGGAATGACGATAGGTGTCCCAAGACGTGCTAATAAACGCCTGTGTGTATAAAGAGCGATTTCGGTCATGATTTGAACTGGAGGGGAGCTATACACATCATGCACTCAAAAGTGGAGAGGTCTACCATGGGATGACACTGTGAATGAAAACAATTTAGTTGTGTGATTTATTTGTTGATTATTTAATAACTGTGTTCTGCTAAAGCTAACAGCAGCACATTGTGCATTTTGACATCATTCACAGCCGACGGACAAACAGCTACTAAATGTTGTTGGTAAAAAATTGTATTGTTGACGCAATACCCTATCAAGTAACGGCAGAAATGCCCCTGAAATAAACATTCCATTTGAGGCATTACATCATTTTCTGAATGGAGTGTGTAGTGTAGGTATGTAGTATGCCATTTGAGATGCCACTTTGCGTATCGTGATGTTTCCAGAGTCTGTGAGAAATCAATAATGAACTAAAATGGAAGAGGAGAACAAATGTGGATCATTTTAATGTAACACACACCCCCAGATGCTGTAAGGAGTGTGTGCTGCATGCCATACTCTTGAGATTAATATAACAGCTTAAAGACAGTCAGTTAAGGCAGATTCTGGCCTCATCTCATTAAAAAAAAAGCCAAACGCTTCCATTGTCATTGTAAAAAAATGTGTCTTGTACAATATTTCTGTCGATGTCTTTGATTTGTCTGCTGCTCCAGTGATGATAAATGTTCTCGTCTTAAGCGTAACGTTCCATCAGGCAGGATGCCTTATTACACAGTCGTTTCCATGGAGATATGTAAAAACCTTTGTAATTATGTCTGTTGCATAGCTAGCAAAAAAAGATGTCTGCCATTTTGTTTTTAAGGCTTAAACTCTGCTGTCATGCACAATTTGATCACATGCCCATAAATGCAATGGATAAGCTTAATGACACTGTGAACCGCATGAGGCATTAATTAACCCTGTACAATGCACTAATTGAGTACGTCTCAGTCTCATCACTGTCTGTCACTATTACTAATGAAGCACCGTGTTTTGTCCCCAACTTTTTTGCCCTTGGTGTTTGTCTGTGTTTTATTTTTATTTTTTTCTTCCTTTTATTTTATTATTTGAACCCCTTCAGGCGAAGGAGCCTCTTTGCCTTCCTTACTCTTCTGCCATCCTGCCTTTGGACTGACTATCTTTTGGCTTTTTATATTAATCCATGGTAAGTAAAGCTTTGACAGCCAGATGCTGCATTATGGTGGCATGAATATAACAGTGCACGGCCTGAGCTCCCTTTCCTGAAAACAGTCATTCCTTTAATAACCTATTCTGTTCTGTTCTGGTGAAGATAAAAGATTTAGATATACACTATATGGCTAAAGTTTCTGCACACCTGTATATCAAGTGTCCAAACTTCTTCTTTTGTAATGTTAGACTTTTAACAAACTCAGCAGTTGAGGTTTAAGGGTCTTGCTCAGGGGCCCAACAGTGGCAGTTTAGTGGTGAATTAAATCCATATTCTTCTAATCAACTATTCTATATGTCTGCTACCACTCTTGTTTCTGGAAATCTTTCTACTAGATTGTGTTTTGTGACTGCAGATTTTTGTCTCAGGACTTGAGACAGACAGGACATGAGAGATTTGCTCCAAAACATCCAGAACCCAGCATGTCTTGTTTGTGCACAGGGACATTGTCATGCTGGAACAGGCGTTTGAGTCTCACGGTTACAATGAAGTAAACATTTAAATGATGATGGCAGGGTGCACATACTTTTGGCCATATGGTTCATATTGCAATTTGATTGTTTTGCAGTTTATTTTATTAATGTACTCCTACTAATACCATTAATAATAACAATATCATAAGCCTCAGTTTGCCAACATGCTGAGCAGTGAACAGAACATAAAGGTTGACTTTCAGACGGAGCTTCACGCTGTCTGGGATTCAGACTCTGTTGTTGGTTGAGTCACAGAGCACAAAGGCTATACAATAATCCCACCCTGGCAAGTTGAGTAGCGGCATGAGTCTAACAAACTGGCATGAAACTAACCGTAGCACCAGTTTTCCTCAGCTGAGGTTTACGTGATTTCAATCCTCAGACTGACTAAACCAATCTAGCAGCAGATACTGTAGGTACTGTAGTTGTAGTACTATTATTCATACTGCATGTGTTTGCATTCTGGTTATAATCTGTATGAACAAGCGATCAGATGTATGTAAATAAGTATTTATTGCATCATATTGACAGAAGAATGCATGCTTTCTGTAATAAATGGAACTGCCTTGATGATAATGTGACTGATGTATTTTTTTGTGATAAAGAAAGCAAGTCACAGTTTAGTAAAAGGTCCTGGACTGTTTTTGTACTTATAGGAGCAAGACTGCTCTAAAGAAAAGGAAGCTAACAAGGTAATACTAACTCTTGAGTGTGGCTCATATTTGTGTGTGTTTGTATTCTATATGTCTGTATGTATACATGCTTGGATTCTAATCCAACTAAACTCGAGCCATCTAACACTTCATATGCAGACAAGACGATGCACGGTATAGTAATAAAAACTATTATTGACTATTGAATTTAGTACAATCTTCGTACTCATTCGGACACCGAGTCGTATAATGAAGTGATTGCCGTTAGGTTTAGATTCCTACGTTCTGTTTTAAACAGATACTTGTAGAGTAAATGTATTGGGTGTCTGTATTTACTGTAAAAGCTGGGTTCTGTGTGTGTGTGTGTGTGTGTGTGTGTGTGTGTGTGTGTGTGTGTGTGTGTGTGTGTGTGTGTGTGTGTGTGTGCAGTCCTGTGCAGCTGGACGACTTTGAGGCCTACATTAAAGACATGAGCAAAGACTCTGCATACAAGTTCTCCCTGCAGTTTGAAGTAAGGGTTCATTACTTCTTTAAGTGTATATGAATTAAACAATATACAAGATTAAAAATAAAAAACTACAAAAAAAAAAAAGGGGCAGCATGATGGCTTAGTGGTTCGCTCTGTTACCTCACATCAATAGTGCCAGGTTCGATTCCCAGGCAGATGTATTTCTTTGTCGAGTTTCAGGGCTTCTTCCTGTGCTTGCATGGTTTTACACTGGGTTCTCTGTTTCCCTCCCACAGTCCAGTCCAAAGAATATGCAGTTTAGGTTCATTCTAAATTGTTCTAAAACATAGGAGAGTGTTTATGTGGTCCTGTTATGAACTGGTGACCTGTCCAGAGCGTACCCCTCCTGCCTGACTCCAGCAGATCCCGTGACCCAAAATGAGAAAATCAGTTGATATATAAGATCTATGAATGAATAAATTTAAACTCCTAAAAATGTAGAGAGCTCTCTTTGTGGAAGTGAGTTAATGACCCACACCGGTCTGCCTTCAATAACATCATCTTGTTAGTCAGACATCATGTATGTCGACCTGCAGTTTTTTGGTCAAGGACAGAGGAGAGAATAAATTGTCACATAAAGCATGGCTCTAATTTGATGAGAACTCATCATAGTTGTGTGTATGTGACGATGGGTATTGTTTTGAAACCCATGACTTTTGTATCTGTTTTTAGGAGCTGAAGAGTGTGGGCTTGGATCTTTCCCATGATGCTGCAGATCTGCCAATAAACAGACCCAAGAACCGCTACACTAACATTTTACCCTGTGAGTGTGTTATCTCTCGCCTCTACACTGTGTGAAGCAACAGTGACACTGATTTTACACACACACAAATACACACACACACACACACACACACACACACATGCACACACTCATTGTTCACATTGTTCAACACTTCTTCCACACAGACGATTTCAGCCGTGTAAAGCTGATCTCTATGCACAATGACGAAGGTGCAGACTACATCAACGCCAATTACATTCCAGTGAGTATTTATGACATTTGACATGTCAATTATTTGATTAGATAAATACAATAATTTAAGAAGCCTTGCCATTGTTTTAAACCCTTCTGTATTGTGGCTTCATGCCAACAGGGTTACAAGTCACCTCGTGAGTACATCGCCACTCAGGGACCTCTCCCGGAGACGCGCAATGATTTTTGGAAGATGGTGATGCAGCAACAATCGCAGGTCATCGTCATGCTGACACAGTGCAACGAGCGCCGCAGGGTCAGTCACCAGGAGTTTAATGAACAAGCGTTTTTGATTTGAAACTGAGCCTAAGATTATTCAACAATTGATACCACAAATCAAACGTAAAAGCGAAAATTTTTTATTTTATTTAATCTTTGTTTGGTACATGTAATTTGCTACATCCAGCTCATGTGCACCTGTACCTTTTTGTCTCATGATGGAAAATTCATGGTTTATAACAGCTATTAACAACAAGACATTAACAGACATTGTTTTATTAATCTCCAATGTACTTCTGCACCACTTTTGACATTTATTTATTTTCTATTATAAACTGCAAAGCTTGTCTTTTTCAGTTAGTATATTCTGGGGAAAATTTAATAAAGTTTTCCATTTAATAAATGTAAGAGCCTCACGATAGGAAATCACAATAAATGATTCACTATTCAATGCAAATAGCAATACTTAAAAACAAATGTAAAGTCCCTGACAAGTCTTGTAGAAACACTTGTTATTAACCTGACTTTTAATTAATCAATTGGTGTTAGAAACAGCTCATATGAAAAGCTAAACCCTCCCAAATGATGTTTAAGGCTTTTAGCATCCTTTTAGCAGGCTGTGGGCCTTGGCAAATGCCACACGGTTTTTCAGTTGTCTTTTGTTTAGTGCTGGCTTCTGGGCAATTATTTGACCATGGAGTACATTTCGAGACAGAACCCAGCCATTAGTGTTGCACAAACCAGTGCATTCTTAGTGCCGGTCCCAAGCTTGGATAATTGGGGAGGGTTGCGTTAGTAAGGGCATCCAGCGTAAAACTGCACCAAATAAAATGTGCGGATCACAAATAAGAAACTCATACCGGATCGGTCGCGGCCCGGGTTAATAACGACCCCCTTATGTAGTGTTAGCCGACAGGGTACCGGTGGATATTGGGCTACTGTTGGCCAAAGGAGGAAGAGGAGAGGAGGAAGACGTCTACAGAGACGGCAGGCGAAGGAGAAGTGGAGGAGAGTGGAGGTTCGGGTGGG
>JAOTRA010000011.1:1095969-1122775 GCA_026260255.1 Pseudolaguvia tuberculata | reverse complement strand
AATAGTGATGAGTTTGTGATTGAGGTTACAGTAGTGATGAGTTTGTGATTGAGGTTACAGTAGTGATGAGTTTGTGATTGAGGTTACAGTAGTGATGAGTTTGTGATTGAGGTTACAGTAGTGATGAGTTTGAGATTAGTGTTACAGTAGTGATGAGTTTGTGATTGAGGTTACAGTAGTGATGAGTTTGTAATTGATGTTCAACAGTCAGTAGTATCTGGCTATAGTGTAAGCTCCGCCCCTTCCCCCAAATCCGCGGCTGCCCAATGAAAGTGGAGCAGAACTGGGAGAGCGGATTTCCTAATGGATTTTATTCCCATTTCTCTAAACCAGTCTGTGATCTTACAGTCGAATCTAATATTTAAAGCAGTTTGCTGTCCTGAAAGCCGTTGTGTGTACTTTGAGGAAGTGCGTGTGTGTGCGTGTGTGTGTACTTTGAGGAAGTGTACGTGCCCGGCGTGGCTTCTTTAAGGCCGCCTCGCTCGCGCTCCGAATGGGACTGGTTTCAGATGACGCCATGGCTTTATTTTGATAGAATGACCTCATCACCGAGACCGAGTTCAGTCACCACACAAACTTTAACCAACTCCTGTGTTAGCGGCCCGTTGCTCTCTTCTCTTCTCTTCTCTTTCCTTCTCTTCTCTTCTCTTTTCTTCTCTTCTCTTCTGTTCTCCGCTCGGATGGAAGAGTGTTTACAGTGAACGGTGGGAGAAGAGAAGAGAAATTAATGACACCCGCGTTTACGAAGGAAAGGAGCGCTGAATACTGAGGGAAATAAAAGTGCTGCGGACTTTTTCCACTTCTTCTCTTTAACGGTAAGGAAACGCCACATTACTCCAATGACTAAACACCGCGATCTGTCTGTCTTTCCCTGTCTTACCCAATCTCTAGGGGGGTGTGTGTGTGTGCGCGCGTGTATGTGTACATTTAAACATTCAGAGAGAGAGAGAGAGAGAGAGAGAGAGAGAGAGAGAGAGAGAGAGAGAGAGAGACTAACAAAGAGTAACTCTCTTCATTTATCTATCTATTTATATATTTATATATTCATTTATTTATTTATTTATTAAACCACTGTTGTAATATTTGACTTTTGTTAATACAGTGGCAATAAAGTTCGTTCTCTCTCTCTCTCTCTCTCTCTCTCTCTCTCTCTCTCTCTCTCTCTCTGTGTCACTGTCACTGTTTATGTGTCTCTCTCTCTGTCACTGTGTATCTCTCTCTCTCTGTCTGGCTCTCTCTCCACTTTACAGCAGTGCTAAAGTAAAAATCACTTCTTTTTCATCTAATGTATTTACACTAACATTGATTGATTTATTTATTTATTTATTAAGTCACTGTTTTTATATGGGACCTGTATAAATAAAGTGGTGTAAAAAGTAAAAAAAAAAAAAGGATTTTTCTCCCTGCCCCTCTCTCTGTTGAAGTCTTCTTTCTTTCTTTCTTTCTTTCTTTCTTTCTTTCTTTCTTTCTTTCTTTCTTTCTTTCTTTCTCTCTGATTCTTGGTATATTTATGTAGTTTTTATACTTATATAGCTTTTCAGCTCTTCAACCATTCATATATAATGTAAATTGGCGTAATGTGTGTGTGTGTGTGTGTGTGTGTGTGTGTGTGTGTGTGTGTGTGTGTGTGTGTGTGTGTGTTATGGATGTTGTGTGTATTTTTCAGTTATAACTCTTCTAACTTGTTTAATAACAAGTATATAAACTCTTGTTAATTAATGTGTGAGGAAGTGAAGTGTGAGGGGTGTATTAATATTAAATCATATGGGATGGGTTGGGATAAAATCTTAAGGAAGTCAAAGTGGAGTTTTTTTTAATGATATTCTCAAATAAGCTTATTTAAGACAGAAAGTTCACTAACACCTATTGACCATCACCATCATCATCATCATCATCAATATTTAAAAAACCCCTTTCATAAATAGAAAGTGACACATTTCTACACGCAGCATGGGCTGAATGTTCTGGCAAGAAGACTATAGATACAGAAGTAGCTACACTCCTAATAAAACACATCAGCTTGCTTACTATCGCCAATAAGTTTGTAGGAACTTTTGCAGGAACCTGGACTCCCATCTAGATTAACAGTTGAACCAGGGAGAGGAGATATATTAACAGAGACGAGCTGAATGATACACAGAGATTATAGAAGGATACTATGCTATGATCACATGAAAGGTACGGAATTATATAGGACCGGATTCAAGCAGTGGTGGTACGGTGGTTTATAGAGCTGTGAATCTTCTCTCATCTTACGATTCCATGTTCTGGTTAGTAACCTGGACACAGCAGGAAGATTTCACGTTTAAATGGGTGCAAACTTTCCTACTTGAGATGCATTGTGATAATCGTGTGGATTATTTTCCACAGCTTTAGTGGGTACTTTATTACTTGCACCAACATATTATCACTGCTAGAGCCATAAGCAAAGCCCTTAACCCCCAATTACTCAGTTTTCTATAAGGGGCGAATCATTACTGTATAATAAATATATATATTTATTTAATTTTGAAACATTAATTGATTGTTGAACCGTTTACCACTCACTGGTGTTCATGTTTTAGGCAGTGTTAGGGGTCTGGTGGAGCCACAGCATTATTTTCATCAACACAGCCAAAGCAATTAATGGGACATTAAACATCTTAATGTTTATTTTAGTTTTTTTGAAATCATTGTAGGAATCATTTATTGGGTTTGCAAAATTTAGCCTGAATAAATTATTTTTAATGTACAATATTGCGATAACAGACCTGCGATGGACTGGCAACCTTTCCAGGATGTACCCGAATTAGGGAATAAGATGAATGAATGAATGAATTAATTGTGATCATAGAGAAACATTTATAAAACCGAAATAACAATGGTTAGCTGTAAAATAACCAAATTATAGTCATCAATACAAATATTTGGTTCTAGTCTTCTTAGAGGCATAGCAAAGAGACAGGGAAGGAGGCCGTCTTCCTGGAGCCCCTGACAGCTGACCATTTAAATAATTACAAATACCCTTATTAATATAACTTGGAATTATGTATCGATGTATCATTTTCGCTGCTGATGCGTTGGCCATCGTTTGTGAACTCAAACAGTGCGCGACTCATGTTTTCGCTAATTTAAACATCAAGACTTTATCTGTCTAACAACCAGAAGAAGAGACAAAGCAAAAACAAAACAGCGGAAAGTCATGGAGAGATCATTAGTGATAATTCTATAACAAACAGATGTTTTTGATTTGAACTCCAGTTTATTTTGGTTTTAATGCTGAGGAGGTATGAGAGTCAGCAGTACACACACCGATCAGGTTCAAAGCACAATGACCTCATCGTCTGAGGAACAGATGCCACAGCCGTCAGCTCACTGTCTCAATGTGACATCAGTCCTGCTGTCATCATCATCTTAATAATTATCATCATCATCATCAGTGATGGTAACATTACAGGACAGTCATCACATTACATATCTTCCGTCTGTAAAAGAGGATAAAACAAAGAAGGCTTTGGGCTGGTAGCTTTAAATTCTTCCATTAAAGGAGGATTTTATTGATACTGATAAATAGGTTGAGCTGTGCTTGCCATCACAAAACATCAACAAATTACATAAAGTATATAATACATTTAAAGGCTGTAAGTCAGTGTTACGGGTGGCACCACTGGTCTAGAAACGTATAAACTCTTTACTGGGCTGAGACAAGCTAATTATCTTCAGGATTAACCAAACTCGCCTCACAATGCTACATTTTTCTGGAAAAGGCCACCTTTATATGTAGTTAATTTTACCTCCGTCAACCGTTGTGGGCGTAAAAATTGTAGTTGAATTGTATTAATGTGTGCAGATCACTACAGACGAACCAATCCAAGGACAGAACATGCTGACGTTACTGTGGGGCAGCTAGCGGACCCTGTGAGGAGAATTTGAGATCTGAACAGTCCCACTGCTAATGTTGCTTAAGTTACATGGGCAGCACTATTGATTCTGAAGCCTTTGCACAGATTACATTAAATTGGCAGCGGATATAAACTGAAATCTGATTGGACAAAAAAAATCTAATATCCACATACAAGTATTGGAAGCAGTGCAGTAAGAGAAACACCAGAAAATGAAGACTGTTGGGAATCAATTTATATAATTTAATGGAACAAATATTAGAATTTGGGTTGTAGGTGTAGGTCAGTGTTTCTGATCGTGTTTAGACCACCAGAGAAGAACTTACTGTCTATACTGGTTGAAATATTTAATAAGATTACTTTTCAGCTGAAACTTCACAATGTTAATTCACAATCTAACCACAACAGCTAGTCACTTAAGACAGCGCCTGACACAGCATCGTCAATTGCTTTTCCATCATTTTTGCTTTAGATTAATTAGCATACAGACATGTTAGAGACCTGGCTTATATTTGTGCACACATGCTGGGATTAGTTTAGGTCAAAATAAATGATTTCCTCTCTGAATTCGTCTAGTGTGATACTGTATGAATGTTTCCACCGCAGTCCAACATCAAGCACAGTTTATCACCACTTTCCTCTCTGTATAGCGTCAACAGTGTAATTTCACTGTAACGAAGGAAGCAGACTAGTCAACCAGTCGACCGGTTAGATAATGACCGGAATGTTTTGATCAGCGCTTCCGTTTTACCAACACAAACAGAAAAGTTACAGAAAGGAAGTCGAACCTCTTAATACTTGGTACGGACGGGATAGACCAATGAAAGAGCACAGGCCGAATTAAAACACACTTTTACTTCATCCAGATTGTTCACACACACACACACACACACAGACACGGACATGAATATACATATACATAGACATGCTCTGAAAGCCAGGTGTTCCATGACGTGTCCCAAATTAGCAGTTGTAAAAGTGGAAGCAGATTTAAAGGGGAGAGGGGGGGGCAGTACAGGGCTGCTCGCTGAAACTGTACCACCTCACCATCCGTCTGAGAGCTGAACGAGTAAGAAACCCTTTCTGTCTCTCGTTTTTCTTGTCTTTTATCCTTTCAGCCACTATCTCCTACATGGAGCTTTTTCAGCAGCCTGGAATCAATTACCTATAATGATCCGACTTCCAGGTGAACCAATGAGAAGGCAGGTTCTTTCAAATGGGCCAGAAGGTCAGATTATACATTTTGGTGTCAGCTAGCGGAAAAGGTCGTACAGCTACACGCTTCATAAAAGTTGTTGTTTGATATGAAAGTGTGTAAGTTTCTGCTGATGTTGATCTCCAAAATGATTTGTTCTTTCACTGATATTTTATTGTGATTATGCTGAAAAAGACCCTAACAGAATTTAAATGAATGTCATTTGTTATTTCTGTGCTTGACATTTGGGCCACCTGCCATGGCGGGTATTTATAACACTGTGCATGACGCACCATGTTCCAAAGTCGAGTCTCTCGTCAGTTCTCAGTCTTTATCAGTCAGATTTATTACTAAACTCTCACCTGAACTATCCAAGTGTCAGACATTTTTTCTATAGTCTAGTGAGGACATCATGTGATTTACATGATGAGGAATCATAACGGATATGTGTTTTTCTATTGACGTACAATAGTATTAGTGCAATCAGACACTGGGTTTAGGGTTCAATCAGGGTCCTGATTCATCCCAAAAGGGTTCAGATTAAAAGATTTGAGCCAATATTAGGACTCTGTACAGCACATGAGAAATCTTATACTCAAAAACATCCAGAACACAGCATGTCTTCTTCTGGGGTGAGGGGTGATGCACAAGGATGTCATGCTGGAACATGGTTCAAGTCTCACAGTTCAACTAAAGGAGAAATTTAACATTTATCAAATTTAACAGCTCTGTGACTCAGACATGGGAGAACACACACACACATATGCGTTTGTGTTAGGTGGAGGTCCACAACATTGTCTACAATGTTTTTCAAGAAATGTATACTAAAGCGGGCGGCCCTGTGATGGACTGGCGACCTGTACAGAGTGTACCACTGACTCTGTTTGCTTGGATAGGCTCAAGCAGACCCCTGTGACCCCGAAGTAGGGAATAAGTGGGATAGAAGATGAATGAATGAATATACTAAAGCACCAGGTAGCTCCCAAGTCTGATTGGTTGAAACCAGTGGGTTAAATCTTGTTTATTTGTTACAGTTACAGTTTGGCATTTGGCAGACGCTTTTATCCAGAGCGACTTACATTTGGTCTCTTTTTTACAACCGAGCAATTGTGGGTCAAGGGCCTTGCTCAAGGGCCCACAGTGGTTGCTTGATAGAGGTGGGATTCGAACCCCGGTCTTTCTGGTATTAATCCAACACCTTAACCACTAGGCTACCACTTCCCCACTATATTTGTACTTTATAATCTAATCGAACACATTTATTATTTGAATCTTTCATTTTAATTATACTTTTTTGTATAATTACCATTGTCCATTGACACAGTGATTAAGGTGTTGGATTGCTAATTGGAAGATCTTGGTCTGATTCCCAGCACCGTCAACTTGCCAACTCTTGATTTAATACCCGATTGCTTAGTTGTATAATTGCTCAGTTGTATATATATATATCGCTCTGGATAAGGACATTTGCCAAATGCTCAACTGTAAATGTGACACTCTTGGGAAGGGAATATAGGTATGTGTTTAGTTTGCTTATTCCTTTGGTCAGCTTTGTTCAAGGTAAACAAATAAAAGAAGAGAGAAAGGGAACAAGAAAGATTTGAAAAGAATTTCCACAGAATTTAATAGAACCATAAATAGATGTAAAGGTCATACGGCAATCAACAGCGTATGTGTGGCATGTAATCATTGTAAACAGAATCATAGACCCCCCCCCCCCTCAAAAAAATATTTATGCACATGTAAAATGCAGCGCCCACACACTGTACAGAGGATGCTAATAAGGTCTTCACTTTCCCACAATGTGCTCAGGATTGTCTGTCATGTTCCTCTTTCTAATTCATGTAGTTTGACCTACCATGCTTTTATGTACATCTCTAATGTTGTCATTTTTTCTAGTTAATTGTTGTAAAATACATTGAAAACCTTTGGATTTAATCCGGCAACACAGTTATTTAAAGCCCACAGTTTTGTATTCTGATCCACTGCCATATTTAATCGGTGGCTATTTTTCGATGACTGACTAATTGTTGTGTTTTTGTTTATATGTAAATCCGGGTGAATGGATATTGAATCGCTTTAGCAAAACACAAATGATTGTCCCGAAAGATCAAATGAAACAGCTAGGCGCAAACACTGAAGTTGACACTGAGCGGAAGTTATGTCAAACGCCTGCAGATCTGAAGGAGATGCTATTATGATTCGGCGCGTTTCGAGGCGATGCCTTTGAAATGAGTTTTGTTGTGGTGGGGAATCACACTGGGAGGAAATTTGTAGCATGTCGAACATGATTTTCCACTGCTAGGTACAAAGGAAGAGAAGAATTCCCCCTCTTAAAAGCATTGGGTTATTGTTGTTGTTGTTGTTGTTGTTTCCCTTTTTTCCACCTCACTAAAATATATTTGAATAAATCTTATGATGTAAAAGACATTATTAAGATCATTTCTGAAATCAAAAGAACTGAATAATAATATTACTATATACTGCCATAGAACAGTGCAAGAAAAATGCTAGAAAAGTTTGTACACACAGTGATGTACTAGTTATCACGGTCGCCTTAAAGCAAGAACATCATGGGACAGGCTCCAGGGGAATTAGGGAATAAGCGGTTTAGAAGATGAATGGATGATTAATAATTAAATATGTGCACATCTGACCATCAATTCCATGTCAGTCTTTTACTGAATCTTGCCAGAAGTCCGACGCAAACTGTCTATCTATGATGTAACATTCCATTCTTCCTTCACTGTTTGAACTATGAGACTCGAACCACTGTTTCAACATGACAATGTACCTGTGCACAAACCCTCTAATCTCCATGAAGACATGTTGTGTTCTGGATGTTTCAGAGTGAAAGATCTCTTGTGTCCTGATTCTGACTCAGACCCTGTAAACTGAACAACTTTGGGATGAACTGGAACTCTGACCAAACCCCAGACCTTCTCCGCCTCAACCTTAGAAAAATAAAAATTAAAAATGATTAAATACAAAAGAAAAAAATATTAAAACTTGAATGATGTTAAGTTGGCGGCGCGGTGGCGTAGTGTTTAGCACGGTGTCTGTGCGTGTCTGTCTGTGCGTGTGTCAGTGTGTGTGTGTCTGTTTGTCTGTGTGTGTGCGTCTGTGTCTGTCTGTGTGTGTGTGTCTGTGTGTGTGTGTGTGTGAATGAATGACTGAATGAATGAATGATGTTAAGTTGAAACTGGTCATTGGATCAGATATACACATTTACAAGCACTCTATGATGATTAAAGATTCGCCCATATTGTCTATTTTAAATATTTCCATCAAGATGTTTTCAGATTCCTGTTTCTTTACATCATGCGTTCAGGATAAAAAAACAATTCTCAAAGGCTCTGATGAGAATTTACTCCAGAAAAAATGGATTAGAGTCAAATATTCGTGTACCTGTATTACCTCCAGTGCTTTATTTTTTTGCAGTCTATGCAAATCACCTATGCTAATCGTGAGCTACAGTGTAAACAACATTAGTCTCAAACAACAATATTATTGTCATCTTTTCTATGTACAAATATTTCAATAAAAGTGTCATGGAGGAACCAGACTGGAACTGAGATAATAAGACCTAGTTGGTCACTTTTATTAGTAGCATCCAATAGCAGCAGGATATTAACGATAAGCAGGTCTGTTGTTCATAAATTAAATGGTAATGTAAGCTTAGTGTTTTGGCTTAAAAAAGTATATCGATGTGTATTTGTGTAGAAGGCTTTGTGTTATGTTGACATTGGTATCATTTAAAAAAAATCTTCCTCTCTGATGCAGCTCCAGACTCATTCATTACTGCCCTTTGTCAACAAGTGAAGGTAGGTCAGCGATTCCAAATTAGGAGGGCAACTTCCTTCAAGCAAACAAGCAAAACCCTGGTCAGGACAGCCAGTGGAAAGGCTCCTAAGAAAAGTTCGCTGTTTGTCACAGACAACTGTACGTTACATGTTCCTTATATTAGCAAAAGTTTGCTGTCACTTGACCATATATATGGTTCCTCTCCAAATGATTGCTACAAATCTGGAACCCCACAGTTGTTAAAAATGTTTGTTGTATGTTGTAGCATTACATTATTCCTTCAGTAAACTAAGAGACTCCAACACTGTTCCAGTATGACCCAAACCCTGAACTCCATTATCACATGCTGGATTCATATTAGAATGAATAAACACCAGTGTTTTGGGATAAACTGGAATGGCGACTGCAGTCCAGACCTCCTTACCTGACATTAGTGTCTGATCTCACTAATACTGTTCATCACAGGACTGAGTTTGATTTTTATTTCATTAGAACAGAGAGACTTTGAGGAGACGAGATGTGACATCTGTGAAGTAGGTTGAAATTTAGGGGTTTTTCTTTTGAGTAAATCTTCTCTACCCACCTCTGCTCCTAATCCCAAGAAATAGTTTTTCATAGTTAGACTTCTGAAAGCTATAGTCTTGGATACAATGTTTCTCTCCAGCATAGCATGTGTAACCTATAAGACTTTTTATGGTATGTAGAGCTACACGAATCTCAACAGATTGATTCATTTCTATGAGCTCATGTGCTTCCTCTTTACCTTTGAATCACACATGGATATTACTGAGAGCTTAAATATACTTTTACGTTTTATGGTATTTGGCAGACATACATTCATCTTATACAATTGAGGGTTGGCAGCCTTTCCCAGGGGCAGGTGGCAGCTTGGTGGTGATGGGAATCAAATCTGGATCATCTAAAAATATATACATAAATATATATGTATTAAGGCTGTGCAATATTGAAGAAAGATGCAATATCAATTGCATGCTAAATAATGCGATATTCGAATATCAAGATAAGATATTTAAAAAAAATTCTATAACCATCATACATTTCTTCAAATACATTCCCCTGTGTTTCAATATATTGAATTTGGTGAAAAGAGATGATACAAATAGTTTCTGAGTTCGACGTGACTGTAAATATTTGTAGCATTTCCAAATTAGGTTGTCAATTGACATTTACATGGTCCATGTAGCGCTTCAGTTTGTGTACGATCATCTCTTTTATAACCCAAATACTGTAATATCTTTGAGTGGCTTCTTCGTTTGGGGACTAAATGGTTTTTAGCTTATCGTGTAAGCTTCACGGCTTGCTGATTGTCTTGTGCCAAAGCATGCACACACATATCCAAAATTAACATCTGCATGCCAGATCTGCATGCATCAACCTAACATTTTGACCATACAGTGTTCAATTGCTCATAAATTGCAAATCATGCAATACTTATAATCACCATATGCACTATTGCGATATTTTGAATAATTACAATTTATTGTGCAGGCCTAATATATATACAATTTATAAAGCCCAACAAACACTATGACAGCATCTTTATCATCTTACATTAAATGCATCACATGAGCTTTTTAATTCGTATTCATGTATACACAGTGATAATCTGAGAGGTTTAAGGAGGGGGAATAAATAAGCAACCTGGGGTTCATGGAACAAACCTGCCTTAGCAACTTGTTATTTTGGTCTTGGGCTGCTAAAGTTCGTCCCTGTTGAAACACAAAACTGTTTTCATTAGAAATGCGGCCGTATTTTTAGCCCATCAAAGTGTCTCAGTGGGGATCCAATGACCCGACCCTTCTTTCCACTGGATACAGAGAATAACTATAAGGGCTTATTTAAAACCATCTCATTTCAATGATGTTTTAAGTTTAAGTTTGATTTATGTAATGTGTACAATATGGCCAAAATTTGTGGACCCCTTAACAGAACAGAACGCTGTTGCTACAAAGTCAGAAGCACACACTTCTCTATATTGTAACAATCCATTCTAGAAACTGTGAGACTCGAACGTTGTTCCAGTACGACAATGTCTGTGTGCACAAAACTCCTTGCTCTCCATGGAGTCTTTACTGTATACTGACTCAACCTCTTTAAACCGAACACCTTTAGATTAACTGGAACCCCAACTGAACCCCACTATTACATCATTGTCTGATCTCACTAATACTATTATAACCGAATGAACACCAATTCACACAGTCACATGACCCAATCGAGTGGATTTGAAAATGCGTATAGATGTAATGGCTTGGTGTCCCAATATTTTTGACCAGACAATGAATTGTTCTTTTAGAAAAGTGTGTGTATGGGACTTTGTATGGGACATAATGTTCCACTCAAGATTAAAAAGGCTTTGGCTCAATGAGCATGTCTCGACCTGCAGTCTCTGCTGAAAATCTGCTGTAAATTATAATGGAATAATTAGAAATAAAGACGACGAATTTGCTTGATTTTGTGTCCATAGTATGAACCGGTCCATACTGGTGGAATTGCTTGATAACATATAGACACTTATTTCTAGATCATATTTAAAGTAGAGGTATATGATCAGTTTGAGTACTGATGATTAGCATTTGCTAAATCTTTTTCTCTCTACGATTTACAGCCCGAAAGGCCCCCAGACTAAACAATTCAGCTCTTGGAAACCCACCAGACCAACGCTTCTTGGGTTCGACCGTTTGTCTTGGCGCATACTCTCGAACAGGCTTGGTGCACAATTTGTTTTATTGTCCTTGTGTGTGGGCCTTATTGGAAGAGAGAACTTATTGCGGGGGGATTTTATTTTTTTTTTTATGCCTGCAAGGAGAAGATTTTTTTTTCTTTCATTCTTTACAACAAGGGAGTTTCCACAATATCCAACTGACACGATAGATCGTACATCATTAGTAGGAAGCTGGTGTTTCCCAAATCACAGGTTGCACACATCAGGCTTTCACCCACAATGAAAAGTAATCCATTGCACACTCTCTAGGTCTTTATTAACACCAGCTTTCCACGACACACACCATCCTGGGTGTCTTGTAGAGAAATTAACATGCAGCATGTTGCTTTTCTCTTCCAGCCTAATGACCACTCGAGCATGAAGACGAGAAGCGAAGAGATGATGTAATGGTACTGTGACCCGGGAGAAAAGCCCTCTTTTGTGTCGTCTGTGCAATGGTGTGAAAAAAAAAAAAAAAAAGAGGGAAAAAAAGCACGCCCTCTTCTTTCCTTTCCCCGGCAAACCCCCAAACAACACAGCGAGTCTGCTGGATGCGGGCCGAAGTGATCTTACTGTTTGGCGAACACATCACCCCATTACCACATCCATAATCTCTCTCAGACATGCACGCATACACATAGTGTGTACAGAGGACACTGGTGAGGGCTTTGTTTTGTTCCTTTCTTTTTCTCAGCATTATTCCCTGGTTAGTACATTAAGGAAAACCCTTTCTCCCTCCATCCATCCCCCCCCCATTTTTTTTTTAGTCTTTTCTTTTTTTTCCTACTTCGAACTCACCAGTCAAACGCTGAAAGGGTGACATCATCGGCTGCCACCACAATGGGCTCGTTCTTCTGCTGAAGGCCCTCACGGGCAGCGTCATCCCACCACAGGAAGAGAGGAGGTAACAGTCAGACAGATGGATCGAGAGGTCATGGATGTTGTAGAGCAGGCTGGGACAAGAGCTTCAGCCTCAGTGAGACTCATCGGACCTGAAGGACTAGTGGCCCTGCTGGAGGGAGGACTAGACAGAGTTCTTCTCATTGACAGCAGACCCTTTGTGGATTATAACACCTCTCACATCCTAGAGGCGGTCAACGTGAACTGTTCCAAACTGATGAAGAGGAGGCTGCAGCAGGACAAAGTGCAGATCTCTGAGCTTCTGCAGCATTCGGCCAAGAAGAAGGTGAGTACAGGGATGTCAGTTGGCAGCTGGACCTTAAAGATCTATAATGAAATGTTGTGGGTTTGGAGTAGGACCGCGCCATATTGGAGAAAAACTGACATTGCAATATTTTTTTTCCTGCGATATTTTATTGTGATATGTTAAAATGTTTCCAGATGATTTGATTCACTCGATTAGGAAAGAATCCATATAATTTTCAAATGATTGTGGTGATTTTGAAAAGGGAGTAAATTTAATACAAAAAAAATCTAATATTAAAATATAACATGTTAAGTATAATCGGGGAAGTGGTAGCTTAGTGGTAAAGGTGTTGGACTGATACCAGAAAGACCAGGGTTTGATTCCCAGCTCCACCAAGCCACTACTTTGGGACCTTGAGCAAGACCCTTAACCCCCAATCGCTTGGTTATACAAAAGAGATAAAATAAAAAGTCACTCTGGATAATAGCGTCTGCCAAATGCTTTAAATGTAATCGGAGTGACGTAGTGGTTAGCATGGTCACCTCACAACAAAAAGGTCCAAGGTTCAATTCATGGGCAAGAGGTCTTTCTGTGTGGAGTTTGCATGTTGCATGTGGACTGGCGACCTATCCAGGGTGTACCTATCCAGCAGACGCCTGTGACCCCGTATTATGGAATAAGCAGGTTAGAAGATGAATGAATGCATTAAATTAAGTTAAATAATTTATTAACAAAATAAATATCTTGTGTGATAAATAAATATCTGACTCCTACTACTGATCTATGATGTGTCACGCTATTGACAGCTGTTCTCTTCTGAACGCAGGAATCAACTTTTCATTCATTCATTCATTCATTCATCTTCTTACCCGCTTATTCCCTAATTCGGAGTCTGCTGGAGCCTATCTCAGCGCACATAGGGTGAGAGGCAGGGGTACATCCTGGTCAAGTCGCCTCTCCATATCAGGGCATTCATTCATTCATTCATTCATTCATCTTCTATACCTGCTTTTTCACTAATTCTGGGTCACGGGATCTGCTGGAGTTCCACCAATCGCCAATCAACCTAATGTACATTGTTTGTGGACTGTGGGAAGAAACCGGAATAACCCAGGTCCCTGCCCAGGAAATTCGAACCCAGGGCCTTTAAGCTACTGTGCTGCCCATTTTCAGCTATTTTTTGTTGTTGTTCACTCTGGCATGTGAAAGCACTTTAAAAGATGAAAGTAAAAAGCACACGGTGGTGGAGAAAGGGAGGAGAAAAAGGGAAACTCCAACGAACACCTGAACATTTAGCCCCGACCCACCCTAAAGCTTTTTAAGGAAGAAGTTTGCCTTCAATGCCTTCAGCGATGAATGAAATTCTCTTTACTGTCCACTATTTCATCATGACTACAAGTTCTAAAGTTATTAAATATTACCTAGTTTCTCTTCACCCTGTACATGCACACAGACCTGAGAACAATAACTCTGATCTTTATACCATATCGCTTTTCAACCAAGCAGCTATTGAACAGCTAATGAAGAAGATCTCGCACTTGGGGCGGTGCGGTGCGGTGGTATAGTGGTTAGCACGGTCACCTCACAACAAGAAGGTCCCGGGTTCAATTCCCGGGTCTGGGATCAGTCTGTGCAGAGTTTGCATGTTCTTCCCGTGCTTGCGCGGGTTTCTTCCGGATATTCCGGTTTCCTCCAACAGTCCAAAAATCATGATGTACATCAGGCGGATTGGTGATTCTAAATTGTCCATAAAAACCCAGCCATTAGGGTTGCACAAACCATTGCATCTATAGTGCTGGTCCCATACCCGGGTAAATGGGAGGGTTGTGTTAGGAAGGACATCCAGCGGAAAAACGTGCCAAGTCAAATGTGCGGATCACGGGGATGATCCACTAGGGCGACCCTTTACGGGAGCAGCCGAAAACGGAAGGGAAAATCTCACGCTTGCACTTTGGTGTCTGAGACAGAACAGCTTTATTTGGGGTTCATGTCTCTTCCAACTCCCATTTAATCCTAGTCACTATATTAAGTCTTTTATTAGCATGTGATTTAAATTACCCTCAAATGACCAGAACAACTCCAACATCTTTATCACCACCTCACGAGTCCATCATTATCCATCATCACAAGTCTCAGCATGGCAAACACGTTCCTGCAAACTGGGCCGACTAACCGAGCTGAGTGACTGAAAAGTCCGCTTGCCTTTCTCTAGTTAATATTTGCAGCGTGTTTACTTCCCTTTTTAGGTTTCTTCCCTTCCACAAATTAAAGGTCACAGTCACGCTGTTAAAACCTGAAACAAAGATTATTTTGCTCTGTTGGTTTGGAAGCCTGACCACAAACGTAGAGGATTAGTGATAAACAAGTTTCCTGATCTCATCTCGGTCATAACAAATCATCATCATCATCATCATCATCATCATCATCAACATCATCATCATAGTGCGATAAAAATCAGCTTGGCATGAAGTTGAACATTATGTATGAGCACTGTTTTTCCACGCTTGATTATTGTTCTGGTTGCTGTTAATATTCATTTTAAAGACATTAAAGACATTGAAACTTCAAATAATAAGAAAACACATGTTTAATTATGGGATGTGGGGGCTTGCTGGTTAAGGCCACATTGGGATAATCCAGTTAGGGTTCAATTCCTAGGCAGGGGGCCTTTCTATGCCGAGTTTGCATGTTCTTGTTGTGGGTGCTTGCGTGGGTTTACTCCGGGTGCTCTGGTTTCTTCTCACAGTCGAAAAACAAGAACTTTCAGTTGGTCGGTGATTCTAAATTGCCCCTAGGAGTGAGTGTGAGTTTGGATATGGCCATGTGATGTACTGACAACCTGTCCAGGGTGTATCCCTCCTGCCTCTCACCCTTTAGAGAACTGGGATAGACTCTGGCAGATTCTACCCCATGACCCCAAACAAGGTATAGAAGATAAATGAATAAATGAATCATATAATTATAATCGATCTGGTTTAAAGTATCTGCCAAATTTACTATAAGTGTAAATGTTTAAGGTTCTTACTATCCCATTTACCAACCAGATCAGTAAATCATGACATCTACAACCAGCGAGAATTTGTTTTCCCATATATAGAAATACTCAATCTGCTCTAGAAAAGAAAACTCAATGTACAATGAACACATGCGTTATTACTGAGTTCAGGACTCTCAGGGGTCAGTGATCTATTGAGTTATTGATCGTTGGATGGATACAACGTCCACTACAAGCTAACAAACAGCAGTGATTGTTACTTCTCCAAATCTTCTCAGTATAGGATGTTTGGGTCGTGATTACAGGAGGTTAATGCTTTAAGAGTTCCTCTTCAGATTTGCTCTCCTATCACTGAATGACATTTAGAACAGGGTTAGCTTGTTTAGTCAGCCATCTTGCCTGGATTATTGCCTGGATTTAACAAACCAACTTCGCTTTGAACTTTACGTCTGGGTCCAGGGCTATGTTGTTTCACCTTTAAGGTTCAACACTGTACTTTCCTAAATCTTCTAACTTGCATATTTGTCCTAAACAGGATTTGCTCAGGATTGGTCTGCACCAACTAAATATCTTAGCTTTAAGGTGTGATGTCACTTGTAGTACAGTTCTTTCAGTTTATTTGGTCTAGATTATGAAGGGAAAAGAGGTAACGATACAATCACAACCTGATTGGTTGACTTTTCTGACATATATTTTACATGGCTTGGTGGTTCTTGGAAATGAAGCCCCGTTTTTTAATCACTGGACTACCACTTCCCCACGCTAATGTTTTAATTAAATTTAATTCCCAGAAGACACTGCATCCTATAAAAGGATGTTAATCGCCAAGCCCAGTTCTTGCCAACCATAGAAGGGTGAACAGACCCGTATCCTCGGTGGGCAAAGTGGAGGATTATTTCTGACATGGGATCTGGGAATGATAGATTTTTTGGAAGCAAATATTTCCACACTTTATGACTTTATGTCTGGGTTAGCTTCTCCATAATCCTTGACAGACCGACAAACTGCCGTGCCAACAGAACTTCATTTTAGACTGCTTTTACCAAATCACAAATCATACAAAGGAAAATAGGTTTTTTTTACCTAAATTTTGATTGGCTGGGAAAGACAGACGTTTAGGAGGATTTAGTAGACTTTCTAATCCAATCTTAGCTTAACATGTTATCTTGGGGTTTTCTTTTATTTCTTTACATTTTATTCAGTTACTTAATTGAGGGTTTAGGGCCCCACTCAAGGGCCCAACAGCAGCTTACGATGATTCCAAATCCAACATCTACTACTTCCTGTTTTCCTGTTTCAAGCTGTAAAGTTGTATGTGGTGGTAAATCAATGACACACATCTGAGATTGATGATAAATTTTTGCTAGAACTGAAGCTGGAACACGAAGCCCTGCTCTAGCCAGGCATTTATTTTTCTATTACCATAAATGGTACAGTGTCTGTATAAGTGTGAAAAATGCTAATTCACGTATGATGTAAGTTTTACCACAGGGAAGCGAATTGTTCCTCTTCAACATTTATACATTTTTATTTACCCGTCAGCAACGTACTCTGCCGTTTTGATAAACAGATTTCATCTCCTTGCTTACAAAACCCAGCCTTCATGAAGTGTCGAATAATCCAGTCCGACTCACGAGGGCCCTTGAGAGGCCTTAGTAACAGGTTGCCAAGTGACCTCATCACAGTGCTATCTGTTTTAGTCCAGCCTTGAGCCTCTCTGGCTCTTTTACACACACACACACACACACACACACACACACACACACACACACACACATACACATACACATACACACACACACAGTCTCTCTCAATGTATAAAATGTATAATGTATAAAAAAAAATCTGAGCTCTTTGTAGTTTTTTCACTTTCTTTACTAACTATGAGCAGGTTTTCTTTTTTTTTTCTACACACACATGAAAGGAGATGCAGTAAAGTTAGTTATGTAATGTCCAAACTCAAGAAGTTGCTCAATCTGGAATAATGACAAGACCCAGAGCCATGTTGTCTTGTAGAATACATGAGAATCCTGAGATAAGAGAAAGATAAAATAAAAAGATTGCAAGAGAGACTGCAAAAGTGAATGAGTGAAGGTGAGAGAGAGAGAGAGAGAGAGAGAGAGGTGGCAATAAAGAGAAGGAAAAAAGAGCGAGCGCAAGAGAGAGAGCACAAGCGAGAAAAAGAGAGAGTAAAGATGTGAAAGAGTGACTGCATAAGAGAGAGCGAAAGAGCAATAAAGAGTGATGGAGTGAAAGAGAAAATGAGCGAGAGGGTGATGTGACTGGAGAGATAATAAAGAAAAACGCTGGTCACTGATTCCACTCAATCATCACTCTGCGAAGTCCACCGCCCTCACTGCGTCTCATTGTTCCATAAGTCAGGAAACGGGGGGAAAAAAAACCCCTCACATACACACACTGACCTCAGTAAACCCATATACAGGACACCCCCCCCCCCAACAGCCGGACATTTATTTATTTATCTTTGTTCCTATAAAAAGGTCATGAACTAGCTCATATTCTGTAGCGTTCTTTAAGGTTCACTTTAATCAATGTCAAACATTATTTTAGGAGCAATCTTTGGGGTTTTTTCTCTTTTGTTTTTGTCTCTCATTAGGACGTTCGGTTTGAATAGGCATGGCTATAATATGCATGCTAGAACAGCTTCATCTCTTCTGGGAAAGCCATCCATCCACACCATTTAGGAGTGTGTTTTTGGGAATTTTTGACCATTCTTCCAGAAGTGTGAGGCCTGGCTCTTGGTCTCTGCTTCATCCCTAAGATGTTCTATCCGGTTAAGGTCAGGACTTGAGGTCATGCATGTCTTTATGGACCTTGCTTTGTGCACTGGTACACAGACAGGTTAGAAGTATGCATCCAAAATGTTTGGAGCATAGAATTGATCAAAATGTCTTGGTATGCTGGAGTTCTTTTTACTGGAACTAAACCACACCATAATCCCCCCTCCACCATACTTTACACTTGTCACAATGGAGTCAGACAAGTACTGTTCTCCTGGCAACCGCCAAACCCAGACTCCTCTATCATATTGCCAGATGAAGAAGTGTGATTCATCACTCCAGAGAACAGGTCTCCACTACTTCTCTAGAGTCCAGTGGCGGCAGGCTTTACACAGACTCTTTGCATTGCACTTGGTGGTGTATGGCTTGGATGCGCTGCTCAGCCATGAAAACCCAGTGCATGAAGATCTCTATGCAATGTTCCCGGGTTAATCTGAAGGTTAAGTTTGGAGGTCTGCAGCAATTTTGCAGAAAGTTGGCGACCTTTTTGCACTATGCATCTCATCATCCGCTGTCCCCATTCCGTCAGTCTACGTGGCCTAAAACTTTATAGCGGGCATTCCTAAACACTTCCACGTTCTTATTATACTGTGAAATATTCAGGAGGGAGGAAATGTCACAACTGGATTTGTTACACAGCTGGCATCCTATGCCTATTCCATGCTGGAATTCACTGAGCTCCTGAGAGCCACCCATTTTTTTCATGAATGATTATAACAGTCCGCATGCCTAGTTGCTTGATTTGATTCACCTGTGGTCATAGAAGTGGTAGAACACCTGATTCCCATTATTTGGATGGGTGAGCCAATACTTTTGGCAATATGGTGTACTTTACTTTCCAATGTGTTTTATACTTTGCAAACAAGAACAGTTTTGTGATAATTACATTTTTGAATACAGTTTATGTTATGGTAAATCCATAACGTCAGTAAGTTCCTGTTCTTACTCCCAGCTGTTGGTATCAGTCCCTCACCATGGTGTCTGCATATCTCTCTCTCTCTCTCTCTCTCTCTCTCTCTCACTCACTGTTTTTTTTTTTCTTTTGTCAACCCTTAGACACGCATCTCATCTGTTCTTCAACATTTTAGACAACAACGATCGTATTAGATCACCATATTATTAATTCTGCCGTTTTGGTCTCTAACTGTATAGTTTTAAGAGGTTTGCATGTTTAGCTCACACATCTGGGTCTCCTGATACAATTGATACAAACCTCCCTATGTTATTGTGTGTAGGTAACGTTTGCATGTTCTCTGTTTCATGGGTTTCCAGAGAATTCTACATAGGTTTTCCTTTCATCCAAAGACATATGTGGTCACGTGTGCAAATTAGCCACATAAGAGCCCTAAAATGATGACATAATAGATTCAATGCAGGAAATATAATCATGTTCATTTTTTTGACCAATCTCATATCCTAATTTATGGAAAAGATTCTGATCAAGCTAAATAGAAAACGCATCATGGGTGTCATTAGGCCCTGTGCATTCATCTTCATGTAAATGAACAAGTTAGCCCCCCCCCCGTTCCGTTCTAAATCCAGTACCAGCTTTTTTTTGCCAGCGGTAGGTCTCAGCTTTAGGTATCCAGTACAGACAGCTAAAATTGCCAAAGCCCACACGGGAAGCCGGACATATTTTCCATGTCTGTATCTGGACGTGACATGTGCCGTCTGTGTGTAGTGCCAAAGAAACCCAACGCCGAGCGCTCGGAGTAGGTTTGGATCGCTGACACCAATTTCAGTGTCCTGTAGCCTTTAAAATAAAAATGCTTTTGACTTCTAGTCTTGGATTGGGGTGGAGTTAAGGTTGATACACTGTACACATGTCAGTCAGGCTCAGAAAGAGAAAGAAAAATAGTTTTACTGACAGAAAAACTGAATTGTTGAGGTTTTTTGCTGATTTATTACAAAAGTATTCAGACACTTTGCTCAGTATTTAGTAGAAGCACCCATTGGATCTAATGCAGCCAGGAGTCTTTTTGGGAAAGATGCAGCTAATTTTTCCCATCTGGATTTAAGGATCCTCTGCGATTCCTCCTTGCAGATCCTCTCCAGTTCTGTCAGGTTGGATGGTAAACGTTGGTGGGCAGCAGATCAGCAAAAATGTCAGCAATTCTGTGTTTTTCTGTTATTAATGAGGAAAAATGAAGTTAAATGATTTTAGCAAAAAGCTGCAATATACCAAAGAGAGAAAACTTTAAGGGAGTCTGAATACTTTCTGTACCCACTTTATATATACTGGGAAACCTGAACTGGGATTAAATCCAAGCGTAGCCTTGCTGAGGTCTTGTTCGATGCTAAATATATGCAGGCAGAGGGTATCGATTGTTTCTGCCTGTCTGAGTTAAAGTGTTTAGAGTGTATAATGAATCCTGTGAGTTTAGTCAATGGATCAATAATCTGTCTGCAGACAAACGTTTGTGTGTGTGTGTGTGTGTGTGTGTGTGTGTGTGTGTGTGTGTGTGTGTTGGGGGGCATCTATTTAAGTAGTTCAACACTAATTATGTGAATGAATTATGTGAATGAGCCATGTTCAAAAATAATTACATTCTAAAATATGTCAATTCTCAAGACAGAAAGACTGTGTTGACATATACATAACACAAGGGGGTGCTAGCTAAGTAAAATGATCTCTTTATTTTAATTATATATTTCATAAATATATAATAATAACTTGTCCTGGAACTGATGTATTGTTAACTTATTTTTAAAAAAAAAGGCAAACCGTTTCGATGAATTACTTCAACAATGCTAAATGCTAACGAATGCTTAGAATCACAGTGATCGTCTTTATTATCTTTCTGGTGGTGATTTTTATTCTGGCAAATGTTTGTGTTATATTTGTGTCAATGAAAATGGTAACCCAGCTAACAGATTGTTTTAGGTTCAGGGAATGTTAGCTTTTAGGTTTAAATGATTAAAATAACGAATTAGCGAAATGTGAGAGAGACACAGAGAATATGGGCGTGGCATACACATATGGATACCTCTAGAATTAAATTTTATTATTAAGTAAAAACAAAATTCAAAACTAAATGTGTGTGAGAAAGTGTTTGCCTCATTAACCTAATAACTGGTTGGGCCAGCCTTAGCAGCAACTACTGCAGTCAAGCGTTTGCCATAATGAGTCTGTTACAGCGCTGTGGAGGAATTTTGGTCCAATCATATTTGCAGAATTGTTGTAATTCAGCCACATTGGAGGGTTTTTGAAAATGAACCGCCTTTTTTAAGGTCATGCCACAGCATCTCAATAGGATTCAGGTCAGGACTTTGACTTGGCCACTCCAAAGTCTTCATTTTGTTTTTCATTCAGAGATGGACTTGCTGGTGTGTTTTGGATCATTGTCCTGATGCAGAACCCAAGTTTACTTCAGCTTGAGGTCACGAACAGATGGCCGGACATTCTCCTTCAGAATTTTTTGGTAGACAGCAGAATTCATGGTTCCATTTATCAATTCAATTCAATTTTATTTCTATTGCGCTTTTTACAACAGTCTTCAGCCTCAAAGCAGCTTTACAGAAGAAATGATAAATAGATGAATGATGAGTTTGTCCCTGATGAGCAAGCCGAGGCGACAGTGGCAAGGATAAACTCAACCCCATCCTCATTTGGGTTGAACAGAAATTAATGTGTATGTGTAAGTGTGTGTGAAAACAGTTCTGGTGGCTGGAAATGGGGTGACGTCCGAAGTCATCGCGGGAATGCAAAAACCAAGCCGATACACGACACTACCGATCCAACGCGGTGGGCCGGCACGTATACCTCGACAGAAGGGGGGTGGAGAAAAAATGGTTATATATTGTATAAATGGTATTGAGGTTGTAAGATACTGATAGAGTTCAGTGCAGGAAAGGACACCGGGCCAAACTAACTAGCGCAGCCTAACTAAATGAGGGATCCCTGATATGTAAGGCAACCAGACCACCACCGAAGACAACTGATTATATGAAAACGTTCTGCCCCCTGCTGTAACTTTATTTACATGTGGCACTGACAGACAGCCCGCATCCTTTGAACGAAGTGGGCGTGGCGGAACATAGGGCACCACCAGCTCACTAAGGTACTGAGGTGCGAGACCATTTAGTGCTTTATAGGTTAAAAGTAGTATTTTAAAATCTATACGGAATCTCACCGGGAGCCAATGCAGCATGGATAGAACAGGGGTGATGCCTAATCTTTATAATTTTGTCATCAAAGAAGTTCCTGAAGTCCTCACTACTGCAGGCTGTAGCGGTGGAGATGTCAGTGGTGGTCCGATTCCTAGTTAATTTAGCTACAGTGTTAAGGGAATATTCCTGTTATTTTCTATAAAGGAGGAGAGGTAGGCTGTTCTGGCCTCACTAAGAGCTTTTTATAAGCCAGGAGGTTCTCTTTCCATGCTGTCTGAAATACTAACAATCCTGTCCACCGCAATTTCCGCTCTATTTTTCTGGTGCTCTGTTTTAGAGACCGTGTACGATTATTAAACCACGGTACGAGCTTTTTTTCTGTAACTAATTGTCTTTTAACTGGGGCTACGCTATCTAAGGTATAACGCAGAGTAGATTATAGGTAATCCGTTGCCTGGTCGAGTTCCATGGGATCCGACGGTGATCCAATCTTAGTGGGTAAATCTGGGAGGCGGTTTATAAAATCATAGGTGAGTCATAGGTGTAAATGTAAGTTTCTTGTGTTAACGTGGGGGCTACTTGTACATTCTGACTAGGGGATATTTTAGACGAAACGAGACAGTTATCAGAGATTATTTCACACTGTGGGATTATCTCTACATTCTCTTCATTTATACCGAAGGATAATATCAAATGTAAAGTGTGCCCTGCTTTATGTGTGGGTCCTATAACACACTGATTGACTCCCATTGAGTCGAGTATAGATAAAAATGCCGTCCTTAGCGGGTCGCCTGCATTCTCGAAATGAGTATTAAAATCGCCAACAATTAGTGCTCTAACGACAGAGACCACCAGGTTCGATAGAAAGTCTGCAAATTCACCATTCAAATGGTCCTGGTGGTCTGTAAATAATAATAATTGGGATAGACTGACTCGGCTTATTGTTTGCCATTGCATACGTTACTTTACTATAAAGAATTTCAAATGTGTCAAAATTATATTCCTGTTTTTGTACAATCTTTAAACTGTTATTATAAATAGCGGCTAAGCCTCCACCTCTACCGGTTAGACGAGGCTGATGTATGTAGCTGTACGCTGGAGGACTCGCTTTATTTAATGCTACATACTCATTCTGCTTAGTCCAGGTGTTGCATTAAAATGGGACCAGAGCATACTACGACATCGGACATTTCCTTCGCCAACTTTACACCTCTATGAAATTAGCCTTAATCGTCTCCGACTGGCAAAGGTGAATATCGTTGGCACCGGCATGTACCACTACCTTAGCAAACCGCTGCTGGCCTAATGCCTTAAGATTAGCCGTTATATCCGGTTCTCTGGCTCCAGGAATAAATTTAACTATTGCCGCTGGAGACCCTAATGGTCTGGCTAATTTAACGTGCCTGACTATGGAGTCTCCAATAACCAGAGTTCCGGGTGCATCGCTGAGGAGGGCTGATTTATATGGCACGCAAGTCTCTGTCTTTGCTTTAGCTTTAGCATTAGCTTTGGCTAAGCAACTATGCTGCCAGGTTGTCACCATTTCGCCCCGCTTTAAGGGCTCTAACGCCGGAGTGCGGGTGGGCCTATCTACAGCATCCAGTCCACCTACTGCACTACCCTTACTCACTAACCTCTAAAGACTGGATGCGCTCCTCTAACGGTACGATCTTCTCCGTCAGCGTGCTAACTAGCACACACCTGTCACATGTAAATAACTCGCTGCTGCTGGCAGAAGACTGGTAAAAGCAAGTCTTTCAGGTCCTGAAGCAGCAAAACAGCCCCAGACCATCACACTACCACCACCATATTTTACTGTCTGTATGATGTTCTTTTTCTGAAATGCGGTATTACTTTTACGCCAGATGTAATGCGACACACATCTTCCAAAAAGTTAAACTTTTGTCTCGTCAGTCCACAGAGTATTTTCCCAAAAGTCTTGGAGATCATCAAAATGTTTTCTGGTAAAACTGAGACGAGCCTTTATGTTCTTTTTGCTCGGATCAGCGGTTTTTGTCTTGGAACTCTGCCATGCAGACCATTTTTGTCCCCAGTCTCTTTCTTATGGTAGAGTCATGAACATTGACCTTAACTGAGGCAAGTGAGGCCTGCAATTCTTTGGATGTTGTTGTGGGGTCTTTTGTGACCTCTTGGATGAGCTGCGCTCTTGGGGTAATTTTGGTCAACCGGCCACTCCTGGGAAGGTTCTCCACTGTTCCATGTTTTGGCCTTTATAACCTTTTCCAGACTGATAGATCTCAATTATTTTCTTTCTGAATTTCTTTGGATCTCGGCATGATGTTTAGCTTTTCAAGATCTTTCGGTTTTCTTCACTTTGTCAGGCAGGTTCTATTTAAGAGATTTCTTAATTGCAGACAGGTGTGGCAGTAATCAGGCCTGAGTGTGGCTAGAGAAATTGAACTCAGGTGTGATAAACCACAGTTATGTTTTACCAGGGGGGCAAACACTTTCTCACACAGGGCAATGTAGTTTTGGGGTTTGTTTTCCCTTAATAATAAAAACCTTTATTTAAAAACTGTGTTTTGTGTTTACTCATGTTATCTTTGAATAATATTTACATTTGATGATCTGAAACATTAAAATGTGACCAACATGGAAAAAGATTGGAAATCAGGAAGGGGGTCAACACTGCATTATCTGATATATAATATAAATATTATCATTACTAATACACACTTTATTGTGTATATATGGTTTAATTAATTTGGGGTGTGTGTATGTGTGTCTGTGTCTATACTTCAGTTGGAACTACAGAAACAGGAAGTGGTGGTCTATGACCAGATCTCATCCGATCCTTCCTCCCTGTCATCAGAAGCTTTCCTCAGCGTCCTATTGGCTAAACTGGACAGGAGTTTCCCGTCTGTCTACCTGCTCTCAGGTTAGATATAACTGGTACACACATCACACACGTCACACACACTCATATAACACACCTGGACACCAGCCGGATGAGATCATAGCCACGTTGATATGTAATGTGTATTCTCATGTGAGTCATAAAACTAGTAACACTAGAGCAGTTAGAACATGGCAATTCTGGTATTTGCCACATTTAACAGCAAAACCACTTGTATTCATTCATTCATTCATCTTCTAACATGCTTATTCCATAATTTGGAGTCATGCGGTCTACTGGAGGCACAGGACAAGAGGCAGGGGTATACCCTGGATATTTCATCACACCTCCACCCCCAAACACACACACACACACACACACACACACACACACACACACACACACACACACACACTCCTATGGGCATCACTTTACACACAATGCAGTAACAGTGTAAAAATCTAAGATAGTCCCTAGTGAGGAAACCGGTAGTGACTGTGGCAAGAAAAAAACTCCCTGAGATGAAATAGGAAGAAAGCTTGAAAGGAACTAGACTCAATAGGAAAACCCATCCTCATCCTCATGACATTGTGTGCTGTTGTTAATTACAGCACATTGTAATGAAAACTGTATCCTTGAATCCCAGTCCATCCTCCAAGCTCATTGAAAGGATGACAACATAAAGTAAATTTAAAAAAAATATATATATATATCAGAGGTAAAATATTAACCATCACTTTCACTAATTACAGCCCTCAGCGAACTCCAGCTCTCAAGGATCACGTCCTATTTAAAATGTTACGCAACGGTTCTTTTACCGACTTTATCCTGGAGCGAGTGGAAATCACTAGTCAGTGATTCTGGCCGGCTTTAACAAAGTGCCAGAGACTTTTTCCACACATGGCATCAGATTAAGCCTCAATAAACTGTGCAGTGTAGCCTGAGGTAACCTTTCAGTTACTAAGTAACGCAGGGTTATGTTTTATTTGTTTTGGTTTGTTTTTCTCAGTGAAGTCAAACGGTGCTTTAACAGAGTTTAACTTGTAGACACACACACACACACACACACACACACACACACACACACACACACACACACACACTTTTTTCTAGACAAGACTAGTGTAAATTAGTTTTGACTGAAACGCTTCAATAGTCGACACACACAAGAGTTAATAGTGGTTCAGCTTCGGCTCTGAGATTACATCATCATTACATAAGCTGTGTGTGTGTGTGTGTGTGTGTGTGTGTGTGTGTGTGTGTGTGTGTGTGTGTGTGTGTGTGTGTGTGT
>JAOTRA010000011.1:1051928-1078482 GCA_026260255.1 Pseudolaguvia tuberculata | reverse complement strand
ACACACACACACACACACACACACACACACACACACACACACACACACACACACACACACACACACACACACGCGTCTGTTCTGCTTGTTTTGTTGTGGTTGCGGCAGCACCGCCGGACACCGCCGCTGGTGCGCGTCTCTCTGCTGTCGAAACTCTAGGAAAGAGGAGATGACAGGAAAGAAAAAAATGAAAGATGGAATAGATGAACTTGATTCCTTAACCAGACTAAACATTTTTCCTACAGAATGAACAGACAACTACACAACCATCACAGCGTTTCCATCAGCAGTGAATCTACAGTGCATTCAGAACGGTAGCGCTACACGCGACTGTACAGAACAGACAGATTTTACTCTGAATTCCAGGATTATGTTCATGCATCAGATAATAAAACATATACCTCGTGTTTTAATGCATCAAATATAAAAGCGAATAAATAAATAAAGAAATAAATAAACACACGAGTGAGACCAGAACAAATAACGACGCTCAAAACTGCTCTCTAGTGGATTGGAAACGGAATTACACAAGCATAAACAAAGCACAAGCTGCTCTGAGGTAACAACCACATACAGAATGCACGGTACATACATTACAGAAATATGGACAAAAGTATTGGGACATCGGACATGTCATAACAATAATGGACAACCTTGTGAAAACAACAGAACATGTACAAGAATATTGGAGAAATTAAACATACAGTCTTCAAATTATTTTATATGTATAATGAAGGACTACGTTAAAGATTAAGGGACTTTCTCAATAGCCCAGCAGAGGTAACATGGTGGTACTGGGAATTGAACCCCGAACCTTATGAGCACCAGTTCAATACCTAAACTACATTGTTGCCACTTCCAATAATTTTTGTTTGCAACCAGATATTCATTCATCTTACCCGCTTATTCAGAGTCACGGGGGTTTGCTAGAGCCTATCCCAGCAGACATGTGGCAAGAGTCAAAGGTGCACCCTGGATAGATCACCAGTCCGTCGCAGGATCTGACTAAATGTCCTATAACTGAAGTTGACTGTTAGGGGCCATGCTCAGGGGCCCAGCAAGGGTAGATTGGTGGTACATTTATACACACTATACATTTACAGCACTTGGCAGATGCTTATTAAAAGTGAAGATGGCACTGAGCAGAAGGTTACACTTACACATACTATATAACTCACATAAAAATAAGCCTGATTTGGACACTGTGAGCCGCCATGTTGATTTGATGTCATGCTGTGACAAGAAACTTCCAGCTGGAATTTCAGGTTGAGGAGCTTGTACAGGGGTGGGTAAGCTGACTGGAGTTGATTGCAGAAACAGGAAGATCTGTTACAGGACAAGTACATGCAAAAAATATACACATGATCTAACCTCTGTTCCAATAACCATCAGGAAGAAAAGAAAAACTGATGATTAACTATCATTTAAAACACTGTCAATTCTATTCCTGCATTTGGGCTTTTATATTTTTTTACCCCTTACACAACATTTTTTAATAACGGGACAGAAACCATATATTTGCACTATTACTAATTCCCAACACTGCTGGGCCCTTAAGCAAGGAAGGCCCTTTACTCGTGTCAGTCTGTTTTTAATAAGAGTAAAAGTGCAATCAACTGTACTACATCAGTATCATTGTTGCAGGGGGGAAAAAATATCCATCTTTAAACTTCACTCAATTTTATTAAAAAAAAAAAAAATTCATTTCATTTGTTACAACAGCTTATAGTAGTTATTGTGTGAGCTGTACATGTTCATTTTATACAATGTTTACATGTAAAGCGATCAATGTACAAAATAGTCGAGTTAGTGGAATAACAAAATACATGATTTATTACTAACCAAATGTTGGTCACCTTGGATTATACCCTTGCAAAGCATTGTGGTATTAAAAACAAAAACAACCAAAAAAGAAAGAAATGCCAAGAAAATAGTGTTGGATCAACAGGCCCGACTGTTCCTCACTCCATCTCGACTCTCTGCTATGATCCTACACACAGGAGTCAAAGTGCTTAATGTTTTCCCCTCCATGCGAGCAACAAGACCGTTATCCTCTTGAACTGTATCTCTATCTCTCCCACTCCTTCACACAGCAGTAAGGCCTGATCCTGAGGAGTTCATACCTTTGGCAGCCACTTTAATGTTTCATCATTGTTTTTCTTTTTTTGTGTAAATGATACATTGCTACAACCTAGAAAACTACAACAGAACCAAAAATAAAATGCTAATTCTTTGAGAACTTGAAGTCACACATTTACGCAGGTTCTGGACTTGCGCTTTGTCGTACCATTAACTAAGCCGAGGTACCATAAAGTGCAGTAAGAGACCGAGAATGAAGACAATGCTGGTTTGACCGGATGGCCATTGAATGACATACAGCGAGAAAAAGAACCCAAGCCCTTGCTTAACAGGACAAGTGTGTGTGTGTGTGTGTGTGTGTGTGTGTAAAGAATGTAAACTGATATGTATCTGATTGTACCCAATGTTAACTCTCAGATTCATCACAGTGACTAAAGCACAGAAAAAGGCAGCAGCGTGACTGGAACTGTACAGAGCTTTTCCGTCTCCTATGACTAAAAAAGCAGGGAAAATCTAAAAATGAAACCTACCCGTACAGGAAGCGAGAATTTATTTACCGACAGGGTCCAAAAAAAGAACTGATGAGAACATCAGGCTGATTGTCTACCTGGAGGTGTGTGATTCTTCTTCATGACTATTTCAATCATTCTAAACAGCTGATTATAAAGAGGTTCTCAAGTCTCTAAAAGCAATAGTATAATAGCTGTGTTGGTACACTGTCCCTCAAATCATCAAAAAAATTAACTGGTAAAACTAACACCCAGACCTTTTTTCTTTTTTTTCCTTCCCTTTTTTTAAAGATGACAGTCACTTGATGCTTTTTCGGCTTGGATTGTCACTGTACTTTTATCGTCATACAATTTTATAGAAAAATATAACAAAGCATATATAGAAAGCATAACTGCGCTGCAAGGATATCAGAGAGAGAGACAAATTTTCTTCCTTATTATAGCTTATAAATATGGTATCTATACAATAGGTGGTAAAAAAATATTTTGACATTTTATGGCCACTAGGAGAATTAAAGAGAGTGAGAGAGAGAGAGAGAGAGAGAGAGAGAGAGACACGCAAAATGTTTTAAAAGAGCTTTTAAAAAAAAAAAAAAAAAGGAGGAAATAAAGTTGCTCAGGCACAATAAACTTGTCCACGATTGCGTACTGAAAGTTTGTAATGAATATCTGAATACATACATCCCTGAATGGATAAACAGTGATAATGGCTGCTGAGGAGATTGACAATAGAAAAATGGTCCAAGTTTTGACTGTCTGATGGGGATGTTTGCAGTTGGACATAAACACCCCCCCTCCCCCAAAAACAAAAAGTGCCCAACCAAAATAAACCAAAAAAAGAAAAGATGAAGATTTTGGTTATTTGCTCAAGACTGTAGGTGATGTTCCCTCATCTTTATGTCCTGGAGCTCCTGTTGGAGCCATAAGGAAGTTGTTGCTTCTTCTCCTTCACGTCTAAATCTGAAGCCCAACACATCGTCTGTCCGACCAGCCAGCATCCTGTTGCTACATTCCTAGTAACCGTTTCTCTTCCCAGTAGAACTGCACTGTGTCAAACAAAAAGATGACACAAAAACAAGTTTTTGTGGGGCAAAACCTTTTAGTAGATGATTGAAAGAGTTAGTGGTTCAGCTTTAGACAAAATGGCTCCAATGCACTGCACAGACTGGCGTTTTCCCAGTGACAACCACAAGGAGGCCCCATTCTCTGTCTCGGTCCATTCTCTATGCTTTTGTTGCATTGTATTTCCCTTTTTTTGGCATCAGAAAAACTCGACAATCTGCAGTTCTCTAGCCGTGTTTCCACCGAGCGCTCCAGCCCCCTAGCAGGGAGATTGATTGATTTAAGGCAATACATCTGTGTGAATTTAATAAAATTTTCTTTTAAAAAAATGTACAATTTTTAAGCAATACAAAGCTCTATGGCATAACCAATAAACGCTGTATAGAAAATATATAAATATGATTTCTTTTCTTTTAAAACAAGTATCCACCACCCTGCACGCCAAAGTGTCTCCCCCCCCAAAAAAAAACTTTTTTTTGTTCTTTAACAGAACAACATACACATCAGTCACTCTTCTTTATTTAAAAAAAGTCATTCTATGCACAAATGCTATTTACACCGGTTGAGATGTCTGAGTGGGGCAGGATGGGGTTGAGGGCTGGGTTAGGGGCATGATCGGTGGGGCTCAGGATGAGTCGGTGCAGGGTGAGGGAGGTGGAGGGTAGAGATGCTGTGAATAGCTACGCTCTGTGTACGGTGAAGGTGGGCAGCTTTCACAGTTCTCCTCCGCTGACAGGTACTGGCTGCGCGGCGTGGGCGGAGGTGGGAAGGGCTCAGAGTCGTAGTTGGCATCACTGGCGTAGCCCTTAGCCATGATGCTGGAGGAGACCGGTTGTGCTCTGCGGCCTGGTGTGTAGTCACTGTCGCACACATCTGTGCTGCACGGTGTAGTTGGAGGAGCAAAGTGCCGGTAGCTGTAGGGTCTGTAGCTGTACAAACAAGTATTCAAACAAAGGAATCAGGTTACTAAAGCAAAAAAAATATTATTTATATAGAGCCTTTTCCAATATCCAAGGTCACTTCACAAGTCAGGTTTAGAAGCAAATAACATCAATACACGAAGACCGAATATACCAGGAGCTGATGGTAAAATACATATTAAATAATAAGCGATTACTGAGGAAGAGGAAAAGGTGCATAATGGTTTTTGAATGTTGTCTCATGTTTTGGGAAAAACCTAGCTTCCATAGTCAACAGTCTTAAGAAGTAGACACGAAGATAATGCAGACGGCAAGTCAGATAAATATGGAAGACCAAGACTATGGAGAGCTTTACATTTATAAACTAGCAAATCTTGTTTAGGCACACAGGAGAGGAAGATCTGATCTAAATGCTGCACGTCAACTAAACTCCACTGAAACACTTTAGATTAAATAATAATGCTTACTGTATTATTTAGATGCTCGTACACATAGCGATTTACCATTTTTGTCTTTAATACAACTGAGCTATTGGTGTTTAGGGCCTTGCCGGGAACAACACCCTGATCTAACACTCAGCAGTTCAACACCTTAACCACTGCACTATCGTTTTATAAAACAGCTTCTGAACCTTCTTCTCTTAAAAAAAGAAGTGGTAGCCTAGTGGTTAAGGTGTTGGACTAATACCAGAAAGACTGGGGTTTAATTCCCACCTCCACCAAGCAACCACTGTGGGCCCTTAACCCACAATTGCTCAGTTGAAAAAAAGAGACCAAATGTAAGTCACTCTGGGTAAGAGCGTCTGCCAAATACCAAACTGTAAAAAGATTACAGAAATTAACATTAGCTTTTTGATCAAATAAAAAAAAGAAAGAAAAAGAAATTGAAACTTGCTCAGCCCGCATATGTAACAAGTGCTATTCTTTAGTGGTAAATCAGTTCATATTAAAATAAATATTTTTTTCGAAATAATTATGCTCAAATAATGATGTAACAAGAGAATGCTGCCGTGTTTGGTCATTACCTGTATGAGCGGTGTGTGGAGGGACTGTTGGAGGAGTAGCCAAACTCCATTGTGTACTGAGAGCGCACTGTAGCTGGAGAAGGAGGAGGGTTCAGGATCTGAGTTGGGAAACAAGACAAAGGGGAAAAAATGTAAAACAATTTTTCATTGTGTAGCAAAAGTAATTGTTAACTAAAAGCTAGTCTAAAAGTCATGCATGACAAATGCTTTGCCACTCTGTATCTGCCTCAGGTTGCTTTCAACATTTAAAAACATTTATAAAGTAATAAAGTGTTAAAAGGCACTAGTCTATACAAAGCACCCAAAACCGCTGCACATTAGGACTGAGATAAATCTGCAATTATTTTTAGTCCATATTAGAACATTTGCAGGCTTCGTTCTACTTACAGGAGGAAAATAAGTGCCCTTAGTGCTGGACGAGCTGCTGGAAGAAGCCCCGGTCACGTGAGCACGATCGTACGGTGGTCCACTGCTTCCACCCATGATGCTCAGTGAACCAATTACAGACTTTCCACGTGACATACCTATAAAGAAAAAGTAAGAGTGGATGCTGCAGTGAGTAAAGTTGAAATTCACTTTCCATCAGTGTGTTTTGATGTGCAAAAAAGTCTCACCAGGAAGAGAACCGGAAAGGGAGCTTGGATGTGGCACATAGCCCAACGGTACAGAGGATGGACCGTGTACGACAAAATCGTTTGTCATAGTCTCACCGTCGCCCACCATTTGCGGGCAAAGGACACGCTGGCATACAAAATACACAGCACCCACGACAAACAGCGTCATCACAACACCTACAATGGAGCCGATAGTGTTTGTGGGCTGTGTAGAAGGTTCTTCTGTGGGGTCTGTGTAGCAAGAAAGAAAAAAATCATCATAATAAAAAAGACCACATAAGAACCAGAGCAGGCAATAAATGGCACTGAAATAAAAAAAAATACATATAAACGTGAACTTACAGCAGCCGATTTCATCACTGTTGTCTGTGCAGTCTGTGTTATGATCGCATTTCTTGTGCTTGCCGATGCATTGACCATTGTTACATGTGAACTGATCCGGAGGGCAGTGAACTGCAAGAGAGAGAGCAAACACACAGCAGTTAATAAAGTAATCGTTAAATAAAACTTTGGTATGAAAGATTTTACTGAAAAATGGCCAAAATTGGATGCACGGTTGACATCATGGAGTGTGAATCAAAGCTGCAATCTGACAACGCTTTTAAAATATTTAACAAGCTAAATAATCATAACATTCCAAATCATGCTGTTTGAACGTTCTGTCTGAAAAATACCTTATCAAGTACACTATGCTAGCAAAAGTTTTTGGTCACCTGAGCATCACAAACACATGCAATTTTCAACATCATCTTCCAGATAATTTTTTCTATTGGATAAAGCTCTTCTAGTCCAATGTTGTGCTTAAATTAGAGATTGTATTCTAATAATAACCCAGTACGTGATAATGGAGCTCAGGGGTTTTGTGATCAGGCTCATTGTCAGGGTCAGTGTTGGTCTCTTATTTCCAGTGAAAGAAAAATGTAATGCTACAACTTGTGAAAAAATTGTGGACTTACATATTTGCAGTGTATCTACAGCAAAATACAGGGCTGCAAGAAGTTATAGTCTACAAATATTGGCACCCCCTCTTTTTCTTGTATGCCCTTCTTTAGCAAACCAGCACATAGAATGTGTCTCACAAACTACCGTTTTAAGAACAATAACATATACCCGTTTGTCTAGAACCGCCCGCCATTGCATGAATGCAGCAGCAACCCCAAAAAACAATAAATGTACAGCACATTCATTTTCTAATCCACTAATTCTAGGGCAACAAGGGTCTACTGGAGCCTATCCCACATAGGACGAAAGGCAATGGTAGCATAACGATTAAGTCATACCATCACACTTGTTTTCATCCGAGCGGTCCTGGCAGTTTATCTCCCCATTGCAACGCAGAGAGAGGTCCACGCACTGCTTGCTGTCACATTGAAACTCGTCTTCTGAGCAGACTGGGCAGTCATGCTCGTCGCTTTCGTCTTTGCACTCGACGTAGCCATCGCAGCGCCAGGCCCTTGGGATGCAGTCCACCTCTCCTGAGGTGCACGAGAACTGCTCCGGGCTACAGGTGGGCGGCTCTGGAAAGACATTCAGAAACATGAACAACTGCTCGCAACAAAAACCCAATGTATTATGTATCTACAGTAATCAAGCACTGTATTTATTGTCTTTTTTGCTGAAGATGATCAAAATTACATTATAAACATTACCTCCACAGGAAAGCTCATCTGGCAGAAGGACGAGGTGAACAGGGCAAGAGCAGCGGGTCGTACCATCTCCCTTCACTATACAGATGTGAGAGCAGCCGCCATTGTCTTGAGTACAGGGGTGTTTATCTGAAACACACAGAGGGACAGCTGTAAATCTTGCATCTTTTTCGCAGAATAACAAACGTTATCTTATATGCAATAAAATGATCAATTCTTCTGCTTTTCAGGAGCGTCTGACTTACAGTACTCGTCCATCTGAATCTCGTGGACCGCGTGGATGTCTGTAAGCGCAGTAATGCGAGCTTGGATTTTCGTGCGACCCTCGCGTGTCGTTTTGTCAATGCGCTCAATCATTTGCTGCTGCCGATCGATCCAATAAAGGTGATCCCCGAACACAGTCAGGCCCACTGGCTGCAATATGTTTGAGTCTTCAATAACAATCCGATTGCCACCTGTCAGAGGAGGGTGAGGGGGATGAGTTAAAAAGAATGAAAATTTTTAAGAAATGAGAAAAAAAAAAACTACACCAATCCTTCAGCAAGAACATGGGGGGGGGGGGATTACCAGGGAAACAGGATATATTTGGACTAAAAAGTGATTTATGGGTGTTTTGGCAAAGCAGAGCATTTGCGCAACGATCTGATGTGGAACAGCAGAGGGGAAATCGTTTTTGCGTGATGAGAATAATGAGTAAAATGTGTCTGAATCAGGGCCAGACCTCACAAAAAGCTTTCCAGCAGAAAATGAGTGAACACACATACGCTGCAGGAAAAACAGACTCCACAGAAAACTATAGGTTTCTTCATTAGGGCTGGATGGAGTTTAAATATGCATTCAAGTAACACCATGCATTTTCTCATCTTTCATTGAATCTACACTCAGGATCAAACCAGGTTATAGCAATTTGTATAGCAGAAGTTTTGCAACAATTACGCTGTGCTAAAATAATAGCTGAACAACAGGTTGAGGGGGTTAGATGTTATAACAGCAGCACATCACCTGCTATTACACGCCATGAAGAAATTAGGGGGGGGTTACAACTGTAACCACAAAACTAAAATTGTGCCATCATTTAAGGCACATACATCGTCTGCATCTACGATTCTACAATCTTTGTGTATGTTCGGCCCAGACAAAGGTGCTGTCTATATTTGTCCTTTGTTAGTAGAGATGATCTTGTACAAATGTTACACAAGGTCGTGTGTGTGATCAAGATTAGTATTATGTGATTATGATGTGTCTAAATTAAATCCGATATTTGCAGTGGATGATTTTATTTTTAGTTTGTAGATTTTTGAAAAATAGTTTACAGTATATTTAAACCGCTAGAACCGATTACACATATATATATATATAGTCCACCCTTTTTACTATTCTAGTTTATACTATAATTAACAGCTATTTGTAAGACAGAGCTAATAATAGAAGTCATATTCATTCCATCTAATGAAACAGATTTCATACTTAATATTGGTCATTTAGGAAACCACAACACTTAGCATTATCATATATTATTGGTCCAAGTGTGTGAATTGATTTAATTTTTTGTTAATGATTAAATTACTGTGGAATAATTACAGAAAAAAAAGGATTTAGGACATGCTGCTTTAAACATTACAATGTGGATTATTTTCCAGAACCTGAAAAATATTACCTTTGTCATTATAATAATTGTCATTACAGTTTTACAAGAACGGTGTTGTCTAATGCCAAACGCAAAATTCAAACCCCAGTCTTATCTGGACGCTAGGCGTCTTTGTTTAATCAAATATTTCAGAGCTGCGTATTCAGTGTTTGTGTGAGAGCAAAAAACCACAATAGAAGCAAAACCTGCACTAATTATGTGTGGACAACACAATGTTAAGCTTTTCTGAAACGATTAGTCTATTTAACAGTTTCATTACAATTACTGAGTAACTAACAAATCTGATTAGCAAACTTAATTCATGCTAAAAGAAAAGCAGCAGAATCCAGTCAGGAGAGTTTTATCTACAGATTTGGTAACGCACCAGACAAATCGCTGCTCTCGATACGGCGCAAGTCCATGTCTGCCCAGAAGAGTTTGCCCAGCTCGTTGTCGACAGCCAGGGCAGCGGGTTTGCTTAAGCCACTGAAGAACAGCACTTCTCGCTCAGTTCCATCTAGAGCAGCTCGCTCGATTTTTGGTGAACGCTCCTGCAGGTTGGTGAAGTACATGTACCTGGGGGTGACAGGAGAGAAAGAATCTTTACATTTACACCAGTGATGAACTTAACGAGATATAAAGAAAAAAATTATCTGCGATCTGAGCTCAAGCACTGCTTTTAACATGATACAGAAAGCAGCCAACTCTTGTAAATGTTAAGACAAAAAAAAAAATCACAAAACAATTATTAAACAATAAAAGTCAGCTCTCACCCTCTCTCAGGGTTAACTACAATTGCTCGGGGTTTGTCATGCTCTCCGCGGAGAACCACTCCAACACGCGAGCCGTCCAGGCGTGTCACATTAATCACGTTAGTGACCTCGCTGGTCCAGTAAATGAAGCGGCTGTAGATGTCAATGCTCAGGTCAAATGGTTGTAAGCCCAGATTATGACCACCAACTGTGTTTGACACCACAGTCATACTCTATAAACAAGGGAAAGCCAAAATAACAATAAATAAAGACAGACCAACATGAGCACAGACACTGCAAACAATGGTGTGTGTGTATGTTTGTGTTGAGGTGGGGGGGGGTTTCCACCTGGTTGCCGTCCTCCTGGGCACGACGGATGACGTTCTGCTTGGAGTCAATCCAGTAAAGCTGCTTGTCGAGTGGGTCGTAGTCAATGGCTCGCACGTTGCGCAGGCTGTGAATTGGTAAGATGATGTCAGGGCTCTGCTGTTCATCCATTACCATACGATTAATGGCAGACTTCTGACTGAACAGTAGGAAAGAGGTGGGTGCTGAAAAAGGCAGAAAAGGAGATATTATTTAAAAGCAACTTGGACAATAGTCTTTTGTTCGTCTGTAAACAGAATGCTTGACACACACACACCACCTTAAATACTGAAATGTTGCAACTGAACAACGTAGCTACAAACAAATTAAAACCTTAAGGCTACTTTAAAGTGACCAAAATGTAAGTCTTTCTGGATATGAGCGCCTGCCAAATGCCAAACTATAACTGTAAAGTATATTACTTTATTTAGACTAAGTGTCGGGATTAATCGTGGGAAATTCTGCATGTGTAAAAAGAGGAAAAATCACCAGAGCATATTGTAACTAAAATGATGTGTGGTGATTTATAAAACAAATTAAGACTTTGCACAAAGCACTGTAATTGAATTAGTTCAGCAGATTATGAAGAATTGTAGTCAAAGCTAAACCGCAGCAAGTGGGCAAAAGAAGCTTAATAGAGTGGGAAATCCCTTTTCAATCTGGCAACCCTGGCTGCAGTCACATGCACTCAAAGCAAAAGAATTTCGGATAAATTAGACTGACTGGTTTACCAACAACAGTAATATATCCGATCTAATTACTAGACATTTAATTTTTAGAACAATGAAAAATAATGTCATTTTCACCAATATAAAAACTTCAACATTGTGTTTGTGCTTCTATGTGTGTTACAATAGATCTCAGACACAAGTCCTTACAGAGTGCCTCCTGGGCCGTCCGAGTGTGTCCCAGCAGGAGTCTGAAGTGTTTTTACTATGTCAGACATGGCAAGGCAGCAGAGGACAGCTTAAACTAGGCTTTGGTTTCTTGCTGCTTGCCAACTTGGCAGAGTCGTAAGCGATTGAGAGAGCTTTATTAAGCTTAGAGCAGGGCTGCAGTTGCAAGTTTTCCCTCTTGCAAGGCCTCGCTCAGCTCCAGGGCTGCACAACCCTATAACTTGATCTGTTCAGATTTGTCTCAAAACTTGTGCAGCCTCACACGGGCGTCAAGACCAATAAAAAAAGTGTGCGAGTGTGAGCAACCGAAGTCTGGGCCTAAAGTGTGTATGAACAAAATGAGCTATAAAAGAGATTTAACATGCACACTGAATACCACCTCCTGTGAGTGTATACAATATGTAAAATGGAAACACTGATGCGTTTATACAATACAAAAAAACAAAAGTTCCCACAGGGAAAGAAAAGTGAGTTTTTTTATGATTATTTGAAGCCACAAATTTGACAAAAAGTCAGTTAATTGATAGAGTTTAAGAGCTTTCAGAAAATTTGGAAGGGAAAAAAAGAAGCCAAACTTGAATTGTTACTTCCAAAAACGGTGAAAAAATAGAAATTTTTGAAATAAACAGAGGTTTTTTTTAATATGTCTGAGATAAAAGTAGTTACCCTGACGCTCCCATGAGTGCATTTGATTTCACTCCAGCTCGGATTTATTAAAAATTTAGATATATATACTTCCAAATTTTTCTATAAATATGAATTTTGTACAATGCCACATAAAAATGGAAGTTTAGCCTAACCATAAGTAGACCTTTGGTAGTTAGAAGTCTCACACGCACGCACGCACGCACGCACGCACGCACGCACGCACGCACGCACACGCACACACACACTGGGTGAAACAGTGTGTGTGTGTGTGTGTGTGTGTGTATTAGCTAACCGCTGCAGGTCTTGTTGTCATCGTTAAGTGAGTAATGCGCCGGGCAGCCACACACGTAACTGCTGACAGGCACAGCAAGACACAGGTGTGAGCAGTGGCCATTGGTAGAGGCACAGGCGTTCCAGCCGCCCTGACGTGACGAGTGGAAGACTAGGATATCCATGACATAATCCAGATGTCCCTGGATGAGCGTGCGATTCTGACCACTGGTTTTGTTAGCACGCTCGATGCTGCGCTGGCTCCAGTCCGTCCAGTAAATGTAGTCTTGGTATTGCGTGAGACCAAAAGGGTGGGGCAAGTCATCTGCAATCACCTCACGCTCCATACCTTAGACAGGAATTAATGACTTTTAAAAATCATACATAACACTCATTTCAAAACAGTATAATATGCCTTTATAATACGGCAGGTTATAAAATAACTAAACTTGAAATACTAAAAGGATGTTTGTCTACAAATTACATACCCCATACCTGGATTGAATAAAATGTTTACCATTAAATAAAAACCAAAAGAAATTGAATCGAATGTGTAGCACAATAAATCATTTTGCATACAAAATGAAAGACTTGTTGAAATGCGGCTGTTGCATAGTTTTCAACCCTCTAATCACACTATGACTGAATATTTATCTCAAATGCTATTTTGTTCCATTTTTCAACTTTATGTTACACATGCATAGCCTTTTGATTAGAGGTGTAAGGATTCAAAGGTAAAAAAATTCAAAAGGATTGCAGCAGATATACACTGCTGGAATTGTTTTATGGCAGATAAAATGTGACTGAAGGCGACGCTTACCAAGCATGTTTGAGGATTCAATAAGTGTGGTGTCCAGGTCCGTCCAGTACAGCCGTCTCTCTGCGTAGTCTATGGTGAGCCCATTGGCACGACCAACATTGGGCACCAGTGTGATGCGTCCAGTTCCGTCCATGGCAGCACGGTCGATCTTGGGTCTCCCACCCCATTCAGTCCAGTACATAAAACTGGAGACAAGTGAAGAGCACAACAGTGAAAAATGGTACTTGGTATGACACAGAGACTGTCATGCTTTAGGGGGTATATTGTCTTAAGCAAATGTATATTAACCAACATGCATTTTCGTGATATTTGGCATACCGTATTTAACGCACTATAAGGCCTACCAGATTATAAGCCGCATTAAGCAGTGTATAGGGGATTTTTAAAGTAGTGCGCATCCCAGAAGAAACATCAATTGAGATGCCAGACTTTTGCGCATAATACGGAATGAACCAGGACTATACAAACTGGAACTAATCTTGGGGAGAGAGAACCCCGAGCCCACGGAACAGGGTGTCATTGCGCAATTTACCGACACTGCATTTAGCCCAGTATAGCACGGAGCTCTGCAATCACAAAAGTCATGGAGGGGGAAGGGGGGTGTATATCTAGAAAAGTTAAACAGACATAATAATATTAGTGACGATAACATTTTTGAGCACCTTGTACCACATAAACCCGGTTTGAGCATAATCAGAATTGATATACAAGATTTTTCTCACCGGAATTTTGAGAAAATTAAATGATTAAGTGCGCCTTATAATATGGAAAATACAGTATTTATAATTATCTATATCTGTCATTTACAAACCAAGATTTAATCATTTTGAAACACTAATTCATCATCCATCTGTCCCTAGTAAAACAACCTGGTACTGATTGGGGCAACCAATTTTATAAGCTTTCTCCAGTAGAGTCATAATTAAACACTGAATCTTTAAAAGTTGTCCATTTTGAAAAAGATCAGCTCTGGCTGTTTCGAGGAAAAAAGTCTTACCCTTCAGCAGGGTCCAGGGCTAAAGCTCGCGGACTGTCCAGGTCCTTCCAGACCAGGACCTGCCTGTGCTGCCCATCAAGCTTTGCCACTTCAATGCGGTTGGTGCCAGTGTCTGCCCAGTACAGGTTCTTGCCCAGCCAGTCCACCGCCATCCCCTCTGGGTAATCCAGACCAAACTCGACCACATGCTCCAGAGCACTACCGTTCATGAATGCTCGACTAATGGTCTATAAAGCGTAAGAAGGAAAAATGACAGAAATGTTAGTTCACAGATGCAAAGAAAAAAATTGCTTAAAGGCATATACGATGAGCATTTGAGTACTCGGGGGTGGGGGTCACAGTGGTTACACTGTTGCATTGCTAAAGGAAAGATTTAAAAGGGTTGATTTCCTTTAACACCAACTTGCCACTGTTGGGCTCCTATGTAAGGCCCTTAATTGTTGTATAAATGGGTAATGTAAAGTTCTATTAATAAGTTTGTCTGCCAAATCCTGTTAATGTTATGAATTGATTTTTTTGGTTTATTGTCACACTAAACTAGTTTCATTTTGGTTTAAGAATTCTTGTATTAACCAAAGTGCAATTTATACTATCCACTGATTGTGGTTCCAGCTGGACTCAACCGCTGCATGGGTTGGACCAGAAGGACCAGGGTAGTGGCACTGTAAATCTTGCAGGTCCATGCAGTTTCTCATCTGTGAAAGTATTTTATGACTACAGTGTATTCTAGAGTCCAAATTTGTGGCTGTTTTTACTACGTCTGCATGGGATTTCTTATTATTGACATGCCGTTTCGCTGCGACAAAAAGCATGACAAAAGAAAAAAATACATTGTTCTAAATAATATTTTACTGGGTCACTATTTAACATCGAGGGTCCACGTTATTGTTTATTCTTTAATATGAATAATGCAGGTCTTTATGGAACAAAAGCTACAAGAAGATAATGCACAAGGAAAAGTACTAGCATCTTTGGGTTAGGTGGGCGAGGGTGTGCGCACACAGATGTTACTTCTTACCTTTAATGTGATGTCGGTCCAGTAGATTCGGTTGTCTGTGACATCAAAGTCCAGCGCTGATGCCTCCTTGACACCAGTGAGAGGGATGGCAACGTTGTTGTTGTTAGTTTCCAGGGAGATCCGGCGTATGTCAGTGTGGCGTGAGAAGAGGAGGAAGGCTTCAGGCACAATGCAAGTGGTCATGTCGCCCATGAGCTCTAAACCGATTGGACACGCGCATGACACACCCTGCGGCCTGTAGAGACACAGGTGACTGCAGCCACCATTGTTCTCAGCACATTCGTTGGTGCCTAAGAAATAATAGGAAGAAAGCACTAGAATGAGGACCACATTCAAGATACAGCCTGTAATAATGAACATCCCCCTCATACAATACAAAATATATCTTTAGACAGAGGTGTTAATGAAAGCTCATGTCAGACTGCTACTAGGAGAATACTACATTATTACTGAAGGGTTTGGCAAATATGTAACTAGTTACGTGTCACTCTCACCGAACGCCTGGTGGACGTAAGTGGCTTTCAGTCCCATGAGATCAGGCAATTGATCAATGATGACTTCCCGCTCAGCAGTGCGTTTGTGCACACGTTCGATGCTCCGCCGCTGCCAGTCTGTCCAATAAACATAGTCGCCCAGGAGAGTGAAGCCAAATATGTGTGGAAGTTTGTCTTCCACCAAGATTCTGCGACCAGTTCCGTCCATGTTCATCATCTAAGTTAGACACATAAGGAAAAAGAAGCAAATAAAGAGCAAGATGTTACGGTTGTTTGTTGTTTTTTGCATGACTCTTGACAACTCGTTACAAACAAATATATAAAACTGGTGCGCAGGTGCATTTACTCAAACGATAGCTCTCTGGAACTCTAGCAAGCAGCTACCCTGTATTAATGAGCAGCAGACAGACCAGTTGTTCAAGCAGCTGTGCACATGGCCACCACACTCTGAATCACAACAGTGTACACATGCAGGACCCAGAGAGAGTGTGCGTGTCAAGGAGCTTCGCCTGTGAAGCGGCAGCATTTTTCTTTCTTTTGAATTCCACAGCCTGTGTTTACCTATTCTACTCTAATCCAAACATACGCCCATAAAACTCCATGTATTCCTTTTTAAAACATTCCACAAATGACTTAAACTGACTCAACAGCTTTTCATTTCCTTCCTCAAATCCAACCCAATAAAGCAGTATCCTATCAGATGATATAGTTTGAACAAAAATGTTAGCCTATAGGGTCAGAAATAATCTCTGCGGCTTCCAGCCACAAGCCAATTCCACTGCCGGAACGTCAGGCTTAAGGAATACTACACTCAGGCATCCGTGCCTGCCAAAACTATCAGCAGTCTTCAGTTCCTATGCACCTAGTATGTTGGAATTAGTTAAAACCATCCTAAAAATGTGAACATATACCAAAAAAGAAATGTAAACCATCTGGCATATTACATTTCCTGCCTCTACTATTGTGCACATAAAATGGAGTTTCCATCCCAAGTTCGATGGCATCAGCCAGAAGGTCTCCAGTGGTTTTGGAAGTTGTGACCACAGTGCGGTGTTGGTTTCAGATTCTGGGGCTATTCTAAATAGTGCAGGCCACAGATGGAGTAGAGGCCGCAATCGGAACCAGATGTGGGCTAAAGCCGCAAAACGCCGCCTTTCCGAACAGAGGCATGCTAGTCCACTCTTTCCAACAGTATATACACTCCATTTAAACCTAAGAGCAGGTACCAAAGGCACATTGAGGCGTGCAGTGTCAAGGACAGGTTATGCCCCCAATCATGCTCTCTAAACAAATTAATGCAGCAGCTACAGAAAAGTCAAGAATCAGCATTGTGTCAGGTTGGTATTGTTTGCTCTGACATTTAAGTTATGGAACATAAAGATCATTCGTCTCCTATTACACTTTGTGAACAAGAGAACTATCAGATGTAACTAGGATATGTTTGTGCATGCAAAACAAATGAAGATAGTTCACAAGAGTCAGTCAGGCGGTTTGCATTTTCTCATTTCACTGTAAATAAGAATCAGGATAAGATAGTTACATACAATAATACAGTGAACAAACGTGAGGCTAGGTTCCATAACCCTTTGCAGATCAGATAGCGTTTGCTGAAAGCCTCTAAAAATGCTAATAAATGCTTATATACACACACACGTTATACTTTAAACATGACTCTTGAAAAGGCACTAAAAACACTTGTGCAGCATAGACGTTGGCTGAACTGAGATACGAAAAGTTCAACGGAAACTTCACTTACAATCTAGTTATAGAACGTACACAAAGCATCAGAGCTACACACCAATCAGCAACGAAAAAAGCTGGTACCCTTCTGTGTCAATGGCCAATTCCAACCCTTCCAGTCACTAGTGTGTAGTCATGAACCCTAAGTCATTGGCCAAACCTACAGTCTGCATTGCACTAGCAGAAAATGTGTGCTTTGAATTTAAGTTAAAATTTATTTAGTATTACAAACCAGTATTCCAAACTTGTATGTCTAAATTAACCAGAAATGTGAATTCACAAGGCATCACTGTAGCTTAAATATATTAAAAGCAGGAAAATGAAACCAATGCCGAAACCTGTTCCTTCTGCATTGAGCAGTGTTCAAAATGGAAAAAAAAAAACATTAAAAAGGCTTGAAACTAATTTAGACGGGATTAACTAAACAACATCCCCAGAATCACACCCATATCACCTCAACATCTACACAAAGCAACACTAAAAATGTTTATTTTTAAAAAAAAAAAAAAGGTGAAGCTGGTTCACATTTAATTAGAATAGCTGCAAAAATTGATTTATTTCACTAATTCCATTCAAGTGTAATTTGTACAAATGTATACAATTCCACTGATATATTTTAAATGTGCATTTCTTTTATTTTCTATTTATTTCAATTATTATAACTGACAACAAATGAAAACCCCAAAATCGGTATCTCCGAAAATTAGAATAATGTCACTCAATCAGCTAAATAACACTTGGAAAAGCCTTTAAATGATCTCCATCTAGTTCAGTAGGCTACACAATCAGCCGATTTAACAGTTGACAACTTGCAAAAGCAGCGCAAGACATTTCCTTTGGAAATCAGGGTCCAAGAGCCTGAAGAAAGAGATGGAAAGGCACAGTATCCATGTTGCTTGAGGTCCACTGTAAAGTTATCAGTCAGTGATGGTTTGGGGTGCCATATCATCTGCTTATTTTGGTCCACTGTGTTTTCTGAGGTCCAAGGTCAACGCACCCGCACACAGTGCCAAAGCTACCAGTGACCATGGTATCCCTGTTATTAATTAGCCAGCAAACTCGCCTGACCATAACCCCCCATAGAAAATAAGGGTATATTGTGAAGAGGAAGATGCGATATGCCAGACTCAACAATGAAGGCCACAATCAGAGAAACCTGGGCTCTCATAACATCTGAGCAGTGCCACAGACTGATCAACTCCATGACACGCCGCATTGCTGCAGTAATTCGGGTAAAAAGAGCCCAAACTAAGTACGAGTTGTCCATGCTCATACTTTTCCAAATATGCTATTTGTATTGGTGTTAAGTAATATTTTATTTTCTGAGATACTGAATTAGTTTTTTTTTATTTTTATTAATTGTCAGTTATCAACAAAATAAAAAGAATTAGACACTTCAAATATATGTCTGTGGGGAATGAATGCATATATATATATATTTCACTTCTGGAAAGGAATTAGTGAAATAAATCAACTTTTTCCAAATATTTTGATTATATGACCAGCACCTGTCCTATATTGCCAAAAAATTGTGTTCACCCAATCATCAGATTCACATGTTTTGTTTTGTTTTTTAACAATGTTTTTGGATGTTGTAGCATTACATTATTCCTTCAGTGGAACCAAGAGATTCAAACACTGTTCCAGCATGATAATGACCCAATCACAAACACCCTGAACTCGTTATCACAAGCTCTTGAACTGGAATAGTGACTGCAACCAAGACCTCCTTACCTGACATTAGTGTCTGATCTCACTAATTCTGTTGGAGCTGAATGATGAGATCTCTCACATTCAAGCTTCAACATTGGAGTGGACATTTTGAAAGAATAGGGGACCTCAATCGAACAGCGAAATGAGTAAATATGGAATACCACTTATTAATCTGATGGCAAACCTTTGGCAGTATAGTGTATTTGCTCCAACAGGGTTTGAAGCAACACCAATACTATTAGTAGTCTCAATACCGATGTGAAGTTTGCATTTCTTTGTGGTAGAAGAGTTGTTTCATTAGCTGTTTATGATTTTTAAGACATTAAAGCAAAACAAATACATTAAATACTGATACTAACCTTTATTTTTTTTTTATTTTTTTTTTAGACATTTACACCGCACAACCAATGCTGCGTTATTATAAGGAACATAATTTAGCTAGCTAATGAATAATAAATCCAAACTTTACTACTGAGCCACTTTTTCAAGTGAACTTTGTGAACAGACATGAGAAGCAGCAAAAATCTGACATTGGCCTAAGCAATCTGGCAAACCTCCATTTTGTCTGCTGCCAGTCTGTTCACACCTCTCAAAAGTGCCAAACTTTTACTATCTGATTTCCGAGCAGTGGGAGGGCTGTGATGTGAGGCTTAGAGGTGTCAGGTTAGAGGATTTAAACTCGGCCACTTGGGGGCAGGACAACCGTTCCATTCAGCCTGCTGTGCATGAACAAAAACTAATCGCCTGGATTAGTTTGATTTGGCATGAACAAAATGGAGCAGCAACCTACAGCACAACAAGCTGCATTTCATTATTACAGGCTCCGGGGCAAATGACTTGGGTCTGTAATTCAAGAATACAGGTTTTTCAGTCGAGTACCATGTTAAAGAAATCGACTGAAATTCATGTGGGAGACTAGAGCATATCATTGCCAGTCTTCAAATTGCTTTGTGTATAAGCAGAAGAGCAGGAAAAAGAGGAAGAAGGAACCAAACTCAAGGCCTCAAGATCCAGCCTACAAATTAAAATGAGCTGAGACACAATAGAAAGTCTGCTGCCTTGCTCAGCATGTTACAACGTCATCTTCTGGTTCTGGTTCGCTGTGCTGCGCTGCAAGCGCTGCTGGGACAAAGCCAATGGCCAAGCTCTCTGCAGGGGGTAGAACTGCTACAGGCTGCCAGACAGTGGCAAAAGACCCCCTGCAGCTCAAACTGTGTCCCATCTCACGCTCATTCACCATCTCTTATCAAAAACTAAGAAGCGTCATACAAATTACTGAAAATAAATGTTTCATTTACAAATATTTAAACACAGTCTGTCACTATATTGCTAGAGCGCCACTCTTAGTAAACAGGATTAGAGATCAGGTACTAATGTCAGGTAAAAAGGTCTGGGGTGCAGTTACCATTCCAGTTCATCCCAAAGGTGTTCAGTGTTGATAAGTTTAGGACTTCGTGTTAAACATTGGTCTTTTTTTCACTCTAATGATAACAATAGCATGTGATAAAGGGGTTTTGTGCTCAGGGTCATTGTCATGCTGGAACAGTTTGAGTCTGACTTTTTAAGTCTCTTAGTTCCACTGAAAGAATAATGTAATGCTAAAACATACAAACACATTCTAGACACTGTGGGCTTCCATATTTGTAGCAACAGTTTGGAACTACACAAATATTGCAACACTTAAAGACCAAAAAGGGTAGATTATTATCATTTCTGCCCACATTTCTTATGAGAAGATGGATTGTGTATGTGTAATCTACAACTACAGGAGTGGAGCAGGAATTTGACACAAACTAAAGTTTTAATTCAATAGTCACATATAAAAATAATTGCAATATCTATTAAGTGTTCAGCTAAACCATATTCAAACAGCTTGAAGGATAAGTTAGAGTAGAAAGAAAAATTAGCACAGAGCCTGACAAGCAGAAACAGAAGTATTACTTTGAGTCCGAGACAAGGAAATTACTTAATAATAAAATGGATACGGCTTACAGCTCTGTGACCGACTATCTACGTCTTTTGTTTATACAAAACTATTTCATAATTGCGAAACAGTTCATACATTTTCTCTGATTTTTATTGCATTATTTATCTAGTCATTATAACAATAATAATAATTACTCCATCTAAATCATTGATATGACCATGTGACAAAACTCATCAGCACAGTGCCTTGGGTTTAACTTGCATATTTGCTTATCTTGGAATACACTCGCTTGGTTGAGCAGACACTACAGCTTCCCCTTCTGGAATTATTTTTTGTAGTAATTGTCCAAAGCGTCGATCATATGATTTTTTAATAATTATGATAACCTTAATAAAGACACCGACTGGAAGCTTAAAAGATCATTAAAGAAAACTTTACAGTATTTTCCATAAATAACCGAATGGTAATAATATACACAGTAGAGCTGTAACTAAAATACAATATATCACAACATACCACAATACATTATGATTTATTGCAATGCAATCATCATCATCATCTTTCGGCCGTTAGGGGTCGCCGCCACAGCGGATTGCGCTTCTCCACACTACTCTGTCTTCTACATCTGCCACTTTTACCCCAACTACCTGCATATCTGCCTTCAGCACATCCATAAACCTCCTCTTTAGTCTTCCTCTTTTTCTCCTGCCCGGCACTTCCATCCTCAGCATTCTCCTACCAATATACTGCATGTCCCTCCTCTGCACATGTCCAAACCATCTCAACCTGTCCTCTCTCACCTTGTGTCCAAAACATCCTACATGCACCGTCCCTCTAATAAACCCATTTCTAATCCTGTCCATCCTAGTCACTCCCAATGAAAATTTCAATGAAAATCTTATTGCAATACAATAAATAAATAAAAACTTATTTTTTCCAGCATGCCTTTTTTTTTTAGATAATGGCTGTATGTCATTGACTACACGAGTGGAGGTTAATATCCACAATATCGATACATTATCACAAATATCTACATCTAGCTATGGTATGTGTATAATATCAGCCCTACTGAGCCAATTATAAGGTCCAGGTTAGTCTTCACACAAAAGCACAAGTAACTTATGACAGTTCCATTACATGTCACACATCACAGCTTTAGCTTACCTCGATCTTGTCGGTCTTAGCATCTCCCCAGTAGATTTTTCTCTCTGTGTAATCAAGTGCTAGGCCGTTGGGCCAACCAAGGGAAGTGTTCACCATCACCAACCGCTCAGTTCCGTCCAACGTTGCACGCTCAATCTTTGGGATCTCGCCCCAGTCGGTCCAGTACATGTATCTAGTAAAGAATTGGGTCAGTCAGAGATGCAGGAGTTCAGTAGAGATACAGACTACTAAGATGGGATAATAGTCTAAAATGCACCACAAGCAGTCTGATGAATTGTGAAACAATTTCCCATTTACTAAGTTTGGGAAAAAAGAAGCACTAAAATGCGTTCAGCTAAATGAAATACAACTGCAAATAGAACAGAGAAAATATGAGAGACAAATAAAGGCCTTCAGCTGAGCAATGATGTAACGGTTTAAAAAGAATGAATAGGCAAAAAAGACCAACTAAGCGTGCACACAAACACGCAGAATACCGTCCGCTATAGCTAACCATCAGAACCTGATGCATTAAACTGCAATGAAGACTGTTGCTAAGCAACACATAAGAAATAGAAGGAGAAGAGGGGGAGAGATGAAGAGAGCAAGAGAGGTAGGTGGACAGGGAGAGACAGACGAGAGAGAGAGGAGGGCGGTGGGACAGACGAGAGCAAGAGACAGGAGTCAAAAACTCAAGACAAAGAAATAGACATGGAGAAAGACAGGAGAGAAGAAAAATAGAAAAGGGATAGAGAGCGTGCAAGAGAAAGACAGAAAGACACGGAGAGATAGAAAGTTCATAAATCATGCCTTAATATCCTTTAATACCCCTGCGAGTGTAACATTCCTCTTAGTGAGTGACTTTACTCACTACAGTCAATAATATATCCAAACTACAATGTTCCGTTCCTTTTCAGTGTACAAGGATTAAATGCAGATGTTCTGCCTTGGACATGCTCAAATAAAAGAGACGCACCCCGAGACAGGATCCAGAACGATAGCTCTAGGTTCATCCAGATCCTCAGAAATCAGGATCTTTCTCATGGTTCCGTTCAGACGAGTAACTTCGATACGATCGGTGCCTGTGTCTGTCCAGTAGAGGTTGCGTGCAATCCAGTCCACTGCGATGCCATCGGGATGATTCACTTGCGAGGTGACAAGCAGCTGCGCGTCACTGCCGTCTAACCGAGAGCGACGAATAGCATGCACCTCATCGTCTGTCCAGTAGACGTGGCCGTCTATAGGGTCATAGTCGATGGCGATGGCATGCCGGATGTCTTCGGCATGTAATACAATGTCTGTGAAGTCTGGTGTGTCCAGTGAAATGCGGCGTAGGTCTGTACGCCGTGCCAGGAGAAGTAGCTTTGTTGCTCCTGAAATAAAAATAAGGAAGAAGTATTTATAAGTATTACATACATACATATTCATAAGTATTACATACACAGTAACAGAAGGGGATAATGAGCCACCACAGCCCCACATAGAAAGCAGTCAGCCGGGTGAATCATTTGCTTTCACTGATATACCAGGTGACAGTTTCGAGGATCATTCATTGACTGCCTATAGCGACAGGGTCACAGGGTTTTGCTGTAGCCTATCCCACTCCAATGCTCTAACTTTCAAATCATGCCGCTTCACTTACTTATTCTGGTTGAAAGTATGGTGCTGAAAGTTTTGTACTACAGCTCCCCTGCACACTTTTGTGGCTAATAAAAGTGTGCAATAACTGCAATTGTATTCAGCGATTGCGGTTAGATCAAAGAATCACAACAATTCAACCAATTCTTTAAAAATTACAACATCTGTAATCAACATATATAAAAACATGTGAGCATGTTGTGGAATGCAATTAATTTTAAATATTTAACATATTAAAAATTATTGTGGTTAGATTTTTTTTCTTCCTGTAGAGCGACAGTGTTGTCAGATTGGGCGGTTGGGTTTCAACGCAGTTGGTCTTCTTTTGATTGGGTCAGGCAGGAATATATTTTTTAGAGTGGGTTAAACTGATAGTGTTTATATCAGTAAAACATATCCCTTTCAAGTCAAAGGTTAATTTCAAAGACGTTGGAAGATTTACTGAAAGTGTTTTTCAATTATTATAATAAAGGTTCTGTGTGTTTATTTCACATCAGAATGAATATAATCTTTTGTTAAATTACCAATTATGGGGATAAATAACATCTATTTGATGGTTTAAAGATACTTATCGGAATGCAGTACTGCCAAATACGAGTGTGTGTGTTTGTAGAAAGTCTAACCGTCTCGACAGGTCTTGTTGTCCTCGAGAAGCTGCACGCCAGTGGGACAGGCACACTGGTAGTACGGTTTCACCGGAGAGAGCAGACACAGGTGAGAACAGCCACCATTTTGCAAAGAGCACTGACATGCCACATCTGTGAGACAACAGCAGACACAATACATAAACAGACTGATCATGAAATATTATCAGCGAATGAGAAACATTATATTTATCAATCAACTGAAAACAAGTTAACTTGCGTGACACTCCTCACTGCTCAATTGTGCGATATTTATCCATTCCATCTTAATTCATATAAAAATATTTATCAGTGACAATTCAGATCTGTTGCGCTCCCATTATTCTGAAAATTTAAAAACGTGATAAGAGATACAAATGAACAGTGAATAGACTGATAAGTTAAAATTAAAGGTTTGTATTGTTGATATTCATGGTATAGACTATAATTTTGAAGGGTTTCAATTGAAGTTTTATTTCCTTTACAATATTTTACATTAAAAATAATGTCCATTTTTACTTTAATTCAATCTGAAATTAATTTCACATGACCAAACCCTGAAGAGTACCTGTTAGAAAGGCTACCAGAAATAAAACAAGTTTACGAGTTCTGTAATTGGTGACAAATAAGAATTGTAAACATTTTTTATAATTATCAAAGGCAGATGTGGTTTGTGATGACAAGAACAGCGCTACATCCTATCACGCTTATCTGTGTAGACACAAAAATCAGGAGTCACTGAACAATTTTTTTGGGAGAGCTTTAATTATCTCTACAAGTTGGTTATGAGAATGCAGCGCAATCCAGTGAAGCAGTAACTCTTGCTATGTTGATAAACATGGCGACGGCTTATAAAGCTGAATGAGCTGTTTCTCCTGTGGTGGTCGATGTTGAGCATAAACTGTTTAATAGTGCACTGGAATCTGAAATGTATTTCGGACTGAGAAACATGTAGGAAAGACTCCAGTCCTCCGATATTTTACTCAGTATATATACTCTGCTTTGTTTAACCAAATGATAACCAAAAATGACTCAATTTTAATTTTGTGACCATATCCAATACCTTTAAGATGCGCTTAATACTTTAATACAGATATCTGCATTTACACTATTTACAGCAATACAACCCAATATAGACATGCTGACTAGAAACAAAAGTTATTTTAATAATTATTTTTATTATTAATAAAATAATATACCACCTAGCAATAATCTCTATACACCAAATTAGGCAGCACAGATACAAGGGACAGAGAAATAATAATTAATGCATCTGAAATGATATAATTGTAAGTAAGCACATACATTATATGTTCTATATTTTATGGTTATCCACTATCCAAATGACCCATTACATTCACCATGTGTTCATTGTCACAAGACATACAATGTTACAGAAACGTAAATTTAGAGTTGAATGATAAAAAATTTGTTCCGCCATGTTCTACCAATTTGGAATATGCCGGGTCGTGTCTCCTGTGGGATGATGAACTACGAATGTGTCCATTGTATGTGTGTTTCTGGTTTTTGCATACTAAAGATTTGGACAGATTACTCACCTCAAACACACTGTTTTAGGGAAAGATGCAGTTTTGGGTGTAGCAAATGTTTTTGGCTTTTTATGTGTGTTGTAACTGGGAGCAGAATCTTTATTTTTAATGATTTTATTGGTGGCTTTATTAGGTGAAATACTTAAATGGGATTGTTGCACGTATTTTCCTTTGTTCCAAAAATCGACAATTTTATAATCTTGTAAATGCATTCAGCTACAAATACTCTTTGTTGGTTCCAACCAACATTGGCAGAAACATTAATATGTAAAGCGAAGTAATGGAAACATCAAGTAGTGGATTTCTCAAAAGGAAAATGTGGCACCTGGGAATGAACAAAACACCCCCAACATACACACAGACAGAGCGGGAAAGAGGGCAAGACACAGTAAATGAGACAGACACACACACACAGACAGACAGACAGACAGACAGACAGACAGACAGACAGACAGACAGACAGACAGACAGACAGACA
>JAOTRA010000011.1:996613-1008002 GCA_026260255.1 Pseudolaguvia tuberculata | reverse complement strand
GTGTGTGTGTGTGTGTGTGTGTGTGTGTGTGTGTGTGTGTGTGTGTGTGTGTGTGTGTGTGTGTGTGTGTGTCAAACTGATTTATTGATCATGATCATATAAAGCATCAATACTATACAAAAACACACTATTACACAGCACAGAATTTCAGAGACATTTCACGTACTGAGGATAACAAACCAAAAAAACAAAAAACTCTACACTCATAAACTGTACACTACAACCAGAACTGTACCACATACATCATCTGGAGCAGTTCAGACTCAATTCAGTTCAATTAATGAGCAAGCTGGTGGCAACTGTGGCCCCAACTGTGTCCCAGAGATGAAGTAGGAAGAAACCTTAAAAAGATTCTCAATAGCATAACCCATCATCATCGCTTGTCAATTATAGCATATTGTAATGATTTACGTAATATAAACTGTAGCCTTGCATCAGTAGAGCAGAGTGAAATCAAGGAAATGGGCAGGAACCTAGTCACTGGTACGTCCGGGCAGGTTAACCCACCCTTGAGAGGAACAGAGAGAGAGATGACATTTTGTGTAGCAACCAATATTTCAAAAGCAATATTTATCTCAATATTAATATAATATTACAAAAACAGTGAAGAAAACAGCAACAGTGTACTATTAACTAACAATGTACATCAAGTTAAATCTTTCATACTTCTACATGTTTAAATTCCTCTTCATCATCAGCTCCTCATCCTTGACCCTGTACTTATATTTAGAGGTAGTTTTACAGTAAGGTGTCATGTGCCAGTGAAAAACCTTCATATATATTGTAAGATAAAAAACAGATTTTTCTGAGAACCACAAATGTACTAAAGTCAAAACTTCCAGAAGTTATTATCTTGTTATTATGGAATGCTGAGATGCTTCCTGATGCAATACATATATGTAGATTATTTTTCAGATCTAAATGCCATTATTCGTCACATATACTCTACCGTACAGTGAAATTCTGTAGTAAGTTCTTGTAGTAAGAATAGTTAATGGGTGGCCTTGAACCCCAGGATTCATGGTGTTAACTCTGTATGTATCTTGTTTCCAAAAAACCTCAACAATCACTTTTTATCATTTAACATGTGACAGATTTCATACTAAATAAGAATTCACACTTAAAGCATATAATTATCCTGTACTAAAATATCATTTACCACTTATGTACTAATTACCAACTAATTAGGAGCTTAACTTTAATGTAAGTGGGAAGTGGTAGCCTAGTGGTTAAGGTGTTGGACTAATATCAGGACGACTGGTGGTTCGATTCCCGCCTCCACCAAGCAACCACTGTGGGACCTTGAGCAAGGCCCTTAACCCACAATTGCTCAGTTGTAAAAAAAAAAAAAAAAAGACCAAAAATGTAAGTCGCTCTGGATAAGAGCGTCTGCCAAATGCTTAACTGTAACTGTAAGTAAAATAATCTTTCTATATCTATTATATTAATGTATATGAAAGATGTATCAGTCCTGAAGTTAATTGTGACATGCCACTGAAAAAATCTGCAATTACACATCTAACAGTACAGGAACTGATCTAACATCTAACAGTGCGTATGACTTGATCATCAGCAATTACGTTACAATTAAACACGTGAAGTTAAAAAAAAAGAAGCAGTGAGTTAAGCATAGCGTCGCTGCTGTTCCTCGCTGTGAGTTTGGTGTGTGATGATGTTCTGAATTGATCTGCAGTGTGATTAGTTGTTTTTTTTAAGATTGTAACTGATACAGTAAGTATAAAGTCATTCTGGTGTGCGGTTTCTGTCTGAGAGGGTGAATGATTTTTGCTGTCTTTGTGATCATGACCATAAGAGTGTGTAATGCTTCTAGGCACCCAGCAGCATTTTGGAATCTCTGGAAACACACATGAACAGTCTAGAAGGAAAAAAAGGGTAATTAAAATCTCTAACCTTTATTATATTTGTCATTATGTCAGTTATTCCATACTTTTTATTGATTTTCTGTGCTTTTACTGTCCAGTCTAATTGAATCTACTCCTTGTTTTCCTCTTTCCTTTTTTGCTCTCCCAACTCAGAGAGGGGTAGGTTTTAATTTTATTGCACTTATAAACATTTTAAGAACACTTCTGTTATACCGAACATGTCTTAATATAGAAACATTAAAAATATGAAGAAGTGTTAATGATTTTAATAGACACAAATTAAAGTATTAATTAATGAAAATAACCAACATGACGATTAAAACAAACTATCTGTGTTATTAGTTTCGTTATAAATAACTTTAACTAACTTAAATAAATATAAAATCTTTTTTTTTCTTTTCTTAACATCTTCCATATAAATAAATATCCAAAAAGACCCTAATGATTGCAACCTACACACAATTATACGTGTTTACCTCTAATGATGTGTTCAAATCCAACTCTGCATATTGCACATTGCTTTATCTTGTGGGATGCTTTTCGCATTAGCTAAGGACGTCAGGACAATTCTAAGGGCCCAAGATTACAAGCAGAGCATTCATGCAATATTCTTATTCATAAAACATAACTTTCCATCTGCCTGCATATACCTATAACAATGCTGCAAAATACATGTCAAGAAGCCTTTCCCTGATTGGCTTTCACGTGTCACAGACAAGCCAAGCTCTTCCCATCACACTTCCCTGATTGCACACACCCGCTTTGAGCTACAACTTACTCGCTTGCTGGTCTTATCAAGGAAGAAAGACATTCTCGCCTACCCCCATGGTCTGCTAGCATTTCCTGAGTTCCCTAAATTGACCAAAGAAAGAGACTTTAAAAAGAGTAATTTCCCGGTAGCCTCTGTTGTTCTGGGTAATCCTGTGTTTCTCTTAGTTTTTGAAAAACTACAACTTCCTGGTTTGGAAATAAAGGGATTTTTGATTCTTATCCCTCGTTCTGAACTACACTGTGAGAACGTGTTGTGCGAATGCTTGAACATTCAAACTTTTGGTGTCGCCTTGCCTTAATTTGCTTGAAATGTGTCTTTGCATTGATTTTGTATGAAATCTACTTGCACGAGTAAATGAATTGGTATTTGGTGTGAACACAGCATAAAAGTTTTACTTTTATATTTTCAAAAAAAATTTGACGTAAAAATTCTTAAAGAAACCCCATTTTTAAGAGTGCTTACTTAAAAGTTGTTTATTCTTTTTTTTTTGTCAGGTCTCCAACAAAGGTCAGTTTTTGGGGGATTCCTCTTGTCATGCATATAATATTTATAACGTTTTACAAATAAAATTGTACATATTCAAAACACCGCTATTTTTTATTATGTTGCAGGGATCACCCACTAACAACGTCTCCCCAACATCCACTCCCTCTAAATCTGTAGCCTCTGTGCCCACTCTGGAGCCGCCGCCCGCCGAGGCTGCAGCTGCTGCAGCTAGTCCTGTAGCTGCGGCTGCAGCATCTGCTCCGGCTGAACCTGCCACTGAGTAAGTGAACATCATAAAACACATCTGAAACTTCCTTTATTGAAGTACTAAATTCACTGACTTCTCTCCAGTTCTCTGTTGGATCTGGATCCGTTGTCTTCTTCAGGTCCTCCTGCTTCGTCCGCTCCAACATCCTGGGGAGGTAAATTTCTTAATTATCGAATTTTATACTTTGAAATTATTTTGAAGATGGACGCATCTTTGCAGGTAAAATGTAGAACAAATAGACAGATAAACATTAGAGTGAATTACAGAGCAAGACCGTGTTTTTTTACATAAGTATTGTGAAAAGGTGCTGTTCATTCGGTTAACCCTTGTGTTATGTTTGTGCCTTTTGCTGTATGATTTTTGCTTAAAAATTCCTATTTATATAAATCATGAAAATGCTATTTATCATTTTCCTTGTAGAGCATAACATTTGTATGTGATGTAACTGGGTAAATGGCAAATATTAACCATTGATTGTGTCTATATCGATTGTAAGTAAGCTAAAGAAGAATTTCTTGAAGAAATGTCATAATTGTGTAGATAGGTGGATGATGAGACAGATAAATCTTTTTACATTAGCATCTTAATACCAGAAACATTAACACTTTTTTATTGGTGGATAATCCTGTATGAATTCCTCAATTACAAAATGTTATTCAATAAGACATACCGTATTTTCCGCACTATATGGCACACTGAATTATAAGGCACTATTGCAAATATATCAAATGGGTATAATTTCATGTATTTTCATACATATCATACACTGGATTATTAGGCGCATTAATATTTGAACCAGAATTAATATATAAAGTTCACTGGATTCTAAAGCTCACTGTCGATTTTTGAGTATACCTTATAGTCTAGAAAATACTGTAATTAATAAATAGATTATATAAAATCAGTACTCTTTTACAAAAGGATATGAATTTTTTTTAATATGCAAATCACCTTTATAAACTAATAAACTTCTCTTCTAATTCCACATCATTTGTAAGGTCTGAAGTAAAAATTTTATCAGGATTTTTCCTTGTATTGAACTATACAATAATGTAGTATAAAATTTTACTTAGAGCATAGGGACTACTATGAATGAACATATATTATACTTTACTATATTTATGAGCTAGTCACGCTAATGATATATCCTCTTATTTTCTTCATTTGCTGTGTGCTTATTCAGATCTTTTGGGGTCAGGTGAGTCAATTTTATTTTTGGTTTATTGGTGCTGTTATATCCTGACAGCCAGACCTATCTAACCATCTATAGTTACTAAGTCTGTCTATCTGCCTTGCTTCCCAGTCTTGTCTCTCATATCGACTCTTTTTTTTCCCTCTCTTTCATTCTCTCTTTCTCTTTCTCTCTCTCTCTCTCTCTCTCTCTCTCTCTCTCTCTCTCTCAATTTTTCTCTCTCTCATGTGCTCCTGTCTTTGGGTTATTGCCTTTTTGCGGTTTGCCAAATTGTATTTTTGCAATTGTTACGCGCCATTGGTACCTTGGCGTTTGTAGAATTTGGTTCCCTCACTACGGAGACACTCCTCCCTGATCCCACTCCTGCTGTAGATCCAACCTCTCCTGCAGCAGCTGCGTCTAGTGCCCCAGCCGGTGAAGGTGTTGCCTCTGTAACCCCTTCCTCTTCCACCACCGGCCCACCCTCGAGTTCAGCAGATCTACTAGGAGGTCAGTAAAGAAGAAAGTTTTAGACAAGAGCGGGAAAATAAGGAAGAGCATGCACACAGCTGCTTAACACAATCTTCATTGCATTAGTGTTTGGATTCACTGATTTGCTGAGTAATCGAAAAGTATTTTGTTTTCAGGTTTATTTTTTAGTATTTATTGCTTTTATTATTTATCTCTTCCGAAGTAAGAGTACAATTTATGGACAAAAATATCAGGACACCTGCCAAGCATATTTGTCTAAAATACACTACAACAATAACCTCCACATTCCTAGAATGGTATGTAAGGGAGGTTTGTCTACTTCAGTTCAATCTGTAGAATTACTGAAGGACTAAAGAAACTTTATCAGTACAATTCTTGTCTATTACCACCCGTCAATATTGGAAATAAGCACAGTTGTAGCTAGTTACTATTGAAGGGTTATATTGTATTCTACAGGTTGAGACAAGACTAGTTATCACATAATTTATCATGTATGATATAATTATATTATTTTTGCTATGGTTTAACTGAAATCTGTAACCAAATAGATGAAGAATGTTGAAATATAGACAGTTAATTGTACCGGCGAAGGATAGAGTGGGATAAAGAGAGAGATAAAGAGAGTAAGTAAGCTGAGTCTTTAGAAGAAATTCACAGAAAAGATAAAGCGAGTAAAGAAGAATAGCAAAGATAAAGCAAAAAGAAGAGACAAAATAGGATAAAGAGATAACAGAAGAAGAGTAAACAGAAAACGAACCAGAGCTCTAGTACAAATCATTTTTATCCCTTTCTTAATTAAGAACCAAATGTCAAGCATTCAAACTGACCAATCAGCAAATTACAGCGTTACACTTGGTTTCCTTATTAACTTTTAATAATGCAAAATTGTGGTGCGGTGGCATAATGGTTAGCACAGTTGCTTCACAACAAAATCCGGACCGGGAGTCTTTCTGTGTGGAGTTTGCATGTTCTCCCCGCACTTGCGTGGGTTTCCTACGGATACTCCGTTTTTCTCTCACAGTCCAAAAACATGTACATTAGGTTGATTGGTGATTGTAAATTGTCCATAAGAGTGAACGTGTGTGTGAATGGTTGTTTGTCTATGTGTGGCCCTGCGATAGACTGGTGACTCATCCAGAGTGTACCCCTGACTCTCACCCTATGTGTGCTGGGATATGCTCCAGCAGAATCCAAATGAGCGGGTAAGAAGATGAATGAATAAATGAATTATGTATAATTGCATAATTTTTAGTCTAGTAGTAACAGAGATCTTAGGTGATGATTTTTTTCAACTTAAGTTATTTTTGTAGGGCTGTGTATTGGCAAGGGCATGCTGATAAAATGCAAATAACAATACATAGGTCTCCGTACAAAACATATGGCAATGTTTAAAAAAAAGAGGTGCTTTCATTGTTTCTGCCATAGTTCCTTCTGATAAAATGGCCATTTGTGTAAAAAAAAATAACTACAGAATTGTAGTAGGGAGTTAGAGGGGGTTTTAAAGAAATATTAAAATAAATAAGTTTAAAACCAAACTAAATACTGTATATATCGATACTAAAGGTTCAAATATTGATACACTATTGTAAAAAAATATATATATTGCAATAGTTATCTGTATCAATATTTTTACAGACCTACTGCTTTGGAAAACTTCACTCACTTTCCTTATTCCTATTTCCATATCCTGCTTCTATTTTCTTTTTTTCTTTTTTCATGCTAAATCTTATAACCATTATAAGTACACATAACTCGATTTTCATGTTTCATATTTACATGCCAATAGTTTGAGAAGTTGATATTTTGTATTTTGAACCTATTTTCTGTTACTGTGATAACGGTGGTGCCTTGACTTACAAGTGTCCCCAACTAATACATTTTTCAGCCAAAGGGTCTCTTTGCCAATATTTTGCTTTGAGTTTCAAACTGCAACTGGATAAATGCATTTTTCCCCTCTCGTCTTGCCTCGGGTTCAGTATATTTTGGACTGTTGCTGCTTTTTACTTTGTGGTACTATAGTATTTAGCTGCACCACATTAGCAAGTGTGTGGAGTCGGCGAGTCTCCAAGCAGTAAATTATACCTCATACCTGCTTATGTGATAGAATCCATCTAATTTATTTAAAATTTTAAAAAATTATTCCACACTTAAGCCAATATATGTATACACACATTTTGCAATTGTATATTTAGATGCGTTTGGAGGCCCTGCAGCTGAACCAGCTTCCGCTGCCGCTGTAGAGACGGGAGGTCCTTGTACCACAACCGCCCCTGTAGCTGATGCTTCCGCTCCAAATGGTATGTGCGGGGTGTACGTGTCAGTGTGTGTGTTTGTGTGTGTGTGGATATGTGTCAGTGCGTGCGTGTGTGTGTGAATTCCTAAAGCTGTATTTACTGTAGGCAGTGCTTTGATGGAAAACTGCCTTAAATCTCCTTCTCAACCAGGACAGCCGTTGCCATGACGATCATGTGATGTCATAGCCATAGACATGTTCACTTGTTGCACTCACATGTCTCATGCCTAGTATGCCAAATGGATAGTGGGAAGGAAAAAATTCAAACGTTTGTAATCTTTATCTTTTTATTATAGGATCCAATCGCCTATTACATTTGGTTGTCTGTGTCTGATCATTTAACACCTCAAATTTAACTATTTGACCTTTTTTTGATCTTGTTTCATATAATACTCAGTTGTTGCTTTTGCACAAAACTGAACAAACACCGATATTTTTTCCTCCTGCAGTTCACTTCTTTTATTTTTAACAGCTAAGGTTTTTCCCTTTCTCCTCTTATTAAAACCCATTTGCAGCAGCAGCTCTGGATTGTTCAGCTGTGCCCTCACATCTGGACATGTTCTCCATCCATTCCGCAGAGAGTGGCCCTTCTTTATTCGGCTCTGGGTCACCCGGACCGGTTCAGACCCCACTCACCTCCAACATGCCCGTCACTCCAGCCCCTGCAGCTCCCACGATAGATCTGTTTAGTGGTAACATCTGATCGTGTGCTCTTGCGTGACACCTGCTTTCTAAAATAGTGAATCAAAAAGCATCAATTTCAGACTGCAGTTTTCTTTTAACATCACTAAACATGACAGTGAACATATTTTTGATGGCTGTGACCATTTATTCTAAGAAATGGACGGTCTGTATGATGAAAAGGATTCACTTCCTGTTTAGTGAATGTATCATTCATTTGAAATTGATTCATGTGTTTTATTGTGTGTCTGAGTGTTTGCACATAGATCCATAGAGGTCTGATGGTTTGGGTTGTGTTATTCATCCTACCTCGTTTATTCTCCTTCATTTTGCACTGTGTTTAAAATTATTTTTCTTTTATCAAGTGCATGCTGCGGTTCTGTGTCCTTGCTTCCAGGTTTTTTTGATTCGGTGCCTGATACAGCTGTACACAAACCAGAGCGTTCTCCCAATCTAGACTTGTTTTCAACAGGTATGCCCTTATCCCTTTTTCCCACTGACTCCTGACTTCTCTGATCCTGCTGAAGATGACTTAAAATGTCTCCTGTTATAAGGCTGGCTTTTCCAAACAGAGTTGCTTTGTCTTCTTTAAGAACTTTTCTTCTACTTCACGGTTTCATCAGTTTTCCATGACATCTCATCATTCTTTCCACTTGAACTAGGGCTGTGTTTCAATCAGCTTTCTAGTAGTTTAGTAGTCAGGGAACTAAAGAAGAAGATTTAACTAGAATGTTAGTTCACTAAAAATACCCCAAAAAAAACCATTAATGCTCCATTTGTTCCTTTTGGTTTAATGGCTACAAATTACTAATCTGAAATCTTTAAAGTATCATTAAAAGTATTAAATTCTCAGGTTTCCTTGATTAAGAAAGTAATAAAGTCTGGAATGATGAGAGATTCCTCCAGTAATGCATTATTACTTACGTTGAAAGAAAGTAAAAAACAGAGGGTGTGTGAGATTTTACAGTAACATACAGTAACCTTAAAGTGCCCATAGTTACTAAATCTCTCTAATAGTCAGTATCCTGAAACTGTAAGATGTTTCCTCAGGTTAGAACGGGAGATCACAATATGCAACCCCAAATTAGGGAATAATCTGCTACAGAAGATGAATTCATTAATGAGAGATGTTCTATATCAATGTTTTTGAGTCTAATATGTTTTTGTACAATATTATATTTCATATTTTATGTGTCTAAACATTAGGCCTCTAATCGTGCTGAAGGTACAATAACAGAAAATGTCCTTATTTGTTTTGCTTCTTTACAGTGACTAATGAGGACATTAGAATGTCACATGTACACAACATACTGTTACACCATCTAGATAGCTGATTGATTTTTCAAATGGTAAATGTTTTACATCTGTTTTAGTAACGAGTGATTTATATACACTTACATGTAGCCTATGTTGATGCTCCTGCTGCAGATGCATTCAGCCCGCCTCCTGCCTCTCTCTCTGCCCCTGTCAGCTGGCTGGATAGCAGCGCAGGTCTGGATTTGGTCGGGGGTGGGTACTGAGTTTCTTGCTGGAGGCTCAGGTGTTATAGTTCGAAGTTTGTTTTATTGCTTTTCCAGTTCGAAGTTTGTTTTAAGTTTGTTTCTTTTATCAAAAAGTCGGAATTCCGCCTTCCGCCTTTTTTGCTTTCACAAAGCATGGGGAAAGATGCATGACTTTAATAAGTGACTTGAATTGATAATTGAATTGAATTGATAAGATATATATATTTATATGTTGTTTGCTAAAAAAAATGTATGGTTGATGATATCAGCTTAATTGATTTGACGTTATTTAAGGTTGAGCAAAACTATCCTGAGTTCCTAAACTTTTTTTAGTCAGAGGTCAGAAATGATGATTGTCAATCAAACCGTGGATAATTGCTATTTGCTTTCTTTTGCTTCTGATGAAATTTGAATTAAATCTTTGGCTGTTTTTGGAAAAAGAAACTGCTGATTTTTCTTTGTTTTGCACTGATGATTCCATTTTTATATGATTTAATGCAGGGCTCAAGATATTTGGGATAAAAACTATTGCACTGTGTGATTGAGATTACTGTGTGTATCTGGGTTTTCCTCTCAGTGTGAGGTCGAAGGCTCATTCGTTACCATTCTCTGTCATGCATGCTGCATGGATTTCTCCTCCGGCCTTATTTGCCACTGACTGCTGTGATGCGGTCCTCCAGAGTCTGCAGGTACAGGCAACAGCCAACCCACAGCTCCAGCACCGGCATCATCCGCGGGAGCAGATCTAATGGGAGGTACCGTATCTCTGCCTCCTACACCTCTATGTGACATACTTCCATTTCACATGTCCTGTGAAATATATTTGAGCTGGTGACTGTACTTTGTACTAACCAGGAAGATGTGCCATGGTGTCCAACCTTTGAGTGTGTTCTAAACATAGTATTGCTTGAGATGGTGTGTTTGTTGTTTTTTTGAAGAGCGGAGGATAGCTTGAGTTAGTGTGTTGTGGTTACATTGCGTAGTGTGTTAAGGAGTGGGTGAAGGCAAGCTGTTTGTTCACTGTCTGTGCCAGTATTTGCACCACCACCATTTGTGTAATTGAAGTCTTCCTGCTTAATGCTGAATTCCTCTGTACTGCTCTTTCTCTTTTTCACATCACTCTTTGTCATATTATGCTAACGTTAATTTCTCACTGTCATCCTCTGCTTTGGTCATTATTATTATAATTTTTTTCATCTTCTATGCTTCCACCATGATTTCCTCGATCTCCTCTAATCTCTCTCCAATCTTGGTCTGGGTCATTGCTTGCTTCCTCCTGTGCTACGGTGAGTTCTGATACTCCTACACAAGCTGTTATTCCACAGTGCATGACTGCATTGCAGTAAAATATTTAGCCCTGGCTCCGGGGCAGTAATTGAATATAGGGAGAAGATCCAATTTGACTCGTCAGATTGTCCAAACCTGCCTAAACCTTTGTGTATTATAAAAGTCCAAAATGAACCGATGGTTTATAAATACAGTAGATTTAGTGTTGGTTAGATGGACTGGATGGATGGATGGATTTAAAAATAGAATGATAAAGATAAAAAAGGATAAATGAAGTTATACAGTAGAGTAATACTGTACAAATAAAAGTGTGGACGGAGAAAAGAAATGTTTAATGGAAGCATAGCTGATTAAGATTAAGATGAATTTTGTGCATCTATGCTTAGATGTAGGTATGTGTGGGTGGATGGATGGATGGAAGGGCGGACGGATGGAGTTTATGGATAATGATTAAAATTATCGATGGATGGAACAATTGAAGCATATGTGTGTGTGTGTGTGTGTGTGTGTGTGTGTGTGTGTGTGTGTGTGTGTGTGTGTGTGTGTGTGTGTGT
>JAOTRA010000011.1:932429-945761 GCA_026260255.1 Pseudolaguvia tuberculata | reverse complement strand
AGATGGACTGGCGACCCGTCCAGGGTGTACCCCCTCCTCTCGCCCTATGTGTGCTGGGATAGGCGCAGCAGACCCCCGTGACCCCGAATTATAAGCGGGTTAGAAGATGAATGAATGAAAGAATATATTGTATTAATTTTTTCCTAACAGTTTATTTAGCTGCATTGCTTCTAGCACGTGCATTTGGATGTTAGATTTTTTGATCAGATTTCAGTTTCTATGTGCTGCCATGTGAATCTAATATGAACAAAGCATTGAGAATCAGTAGTGCTGCCCATTTAACTCAAAACTATATTAGCAATGGCAGATTGGATAATATTATAAAAGCTGTTTATTTAACCAATTAAATAAGCTGGTCTCCAATGACATCAGCAGTATTTTGTGCTATTATTAAATAAATATTGATTCTGATATTGATGATGTAGGTGGTACAGTTGTGGTTGTAGTGTTGAGGTTTGTAATGTCTTGGGTTTTTGCTTTAATAAAAATGGTTTTCATTCTCATCAAATTCTCTAATGAAAAAGACGTATCAGTCTATTAAGTTTCTACTGAAGGCCCAGGTACCAAATGCACTGCCTGCCACAAATTTGTGAGAATTGTGTGTATAAGAAAGTATATGCTAGTCATTAATAAATCTTTGCCTCTGAATTGGCTACACTGACAGGTTCTTATTTTCTGTGGATTTGTAAGCATGCACAAATCAAATGAACTCAAAAGCAATACACAAATACGCTTAGTTCATTTCTGTTATTCATTTCAAAGTGTAAATGCTGAAAGGTTCTGACCAGTGACAGTATCTCACAGATCATTGTACAAAAAAAAATCCGGTACTCCGGTTTTCTTCTACAGTTCAAAAACATGTACATTAGGTTGATTGAATGGATGTAAATTTCCTGTAGAAGTGTGTGTGGGTGTGTCTCTGGATGTGTCTCTCTGTGTGTGTGTGTGTGTGCGTGCGTGTGTGCGTGCGTGTGTGCGTGCGTGCGTGTGTGTGTGTGTGTTTGGTTGTTTCTTTGAGTGTGGCCCTGATTGTGGCCCTGTGATGGACTGGGAACCCCTGCCTCTTGCCCTATGTGCACTGGGATAGGCTCCAGCAAACCCCTGTGACCTCAAATTAGGGAATAAACGGGTTGAAAGATGAATTAATTAATGAATGTTTTAATTGAAGTTTTGTACTTAATTACTTTTTAAATTATATTCATTATTTCGTAAAAAAATACAATACAATAAAAATAAATACAAAATAATGCTAAATCCTGACCAGAAACTACTGCATTGATTAATTAATGAGGAAGAACGACTGCTGGAAAAAGATAGACATAAATGCAAAATCCAATGGAATTCTTTGGGGAAAAAAAACTTTTATCTACAATGTAAACTGTGTTTCAGGACAACTGGATTGCAGCTTACAAAAGGACAACATCGAAACTTGCACAAGCATGTTGAGGTAAGTTGAGAGAGTAGATTTGTAGTCCAGTTAAAGTCAGATGACTTACTAATCAGTAATTCAAACCCGTCTTCATTTATAACCGATGACCTTCAGTTGAAAATCTAATATTTCACAAATCTTTCAGACATAAATGACATAACATATGTTCAGCCTTCTTCAGCACAATTATTTCTTGGCAATATGTCCTGAACATAAAGTTTTTGACACAGCTGTCCCAGCCTTGGCTTTGGCCTGTAGTTCACCTACAAGATTTATTATTTCTGTTATCATCCAAAACACCACTGGGTTCCACAGATTTCAACCAAGCCCTGTTCAACATGAAGGGCTTAACAGACCTGTACAGAATTCACCCACAGGGAACAGGTTTAGCATAATAAGTATGAAGAAGATATTCAAATAAATATAAATAACTTATAGTTTCATTCATTAATTCATCTTCTCACCCGTTTAGCGCACAGAGAGAGGCGGGGGGCTGGAATGTACACCCTATATGGGTCACCAGTCCATCTCAGGGCAACACACAGACAAACAACCATTCACACACACGTTCGCTCCTATAGACAATTTCGAATCACCAATCGACTTAATTCGAAACCGGAGTACCCGGAGGAAACCCACGAAAGCGCGGGGAGAACATGCAAACTACGCACAGAAAGATCCCCGGCCCAGGAATCGATCCTGGGACCTTCTTGTTGTGAGGCGACCGTGTTAACCACTATGCCACCGTGCCAATTATAATTTATTTTAATATAATAAAACTTTTTATTTTTGTCCCTGTTTAGTAGAGGATAGTCTCAGGCTTCCTTGTTACACCCACAAATTGTTGGCTAAACATAAAGCAATCAAAAATGGTAGATGTTTTAAATGATTTGCTTTTAATTGGATTTGATTGGATTTTTTTCCATTTCCAGGAGACAGACAGTGAACAGATAGCGGTTTCAACTATTTCGGGGCAGCGTTTGTTCTGAATGTTAGGAATTTGTAGCATTCATGAAAACTGTCACAACCGCATTCTGTGAAGACTATTTTTTCACTGTTGGGTTGATACTCACTACTATTCTCAGTTTGATTGGTATAATACAGTCATGTTGACGCCAGGGCCAAACAGAACCAAATCTCAACTCTTAAATATGGAGTGCAAAAATGGGTTTAATTTCCTGTCCATTGGAATCAGTTTTATTACCTTAAATCATCAACACCAGCACTTCATCAGACCTATTCTCATCGTGATTGGGAGGCATGTACCCCATGCTGCAATAGATTTCTGCGTATAAAACGTGTCAACTCTAGTCTGAAAATCTTTATTTGTGAGATATTGTTGAGTTTGGTGTACTTGCTCATTATTTTGGAGTGAAGCCTTCACCAATTTTAATCATAAAAAACAATGACATAGTAGAACAAGCACCAGGATGTACACGTTGCAGCTGGAGCTATGATTCCAGCTGTTTTTGAAGAGAATGAAAAACCTCCTGCTGTAGTGAAAAGCAATGCAATAATGGAATTCACGGTAAATTCAATCAGATAAGTCAAGGTTTTACACTAATGTTATTAAAACTCCAAGCTTTGTACTCATAGAATTGAATATACCAAAGGCAGAACAGTCTTATAAGCAGAGAAATGTGTTCAAGTGTGGGATTAGCCCTGATGAGAACAAGGTGACATTCAAACCAAGCCTCCTATACATCATTAAGCTTTGAAGATGGGTTGATGTTATGTAGAAGTTAATATGAAGCTGCAGGCTTGGGTGGTCCCAGAATATTTGAGACTTTTTTCTCATCAAGAAATTGGACATTTGGTTTGTAGAGGAAGCAACGTGGGCCTACACTGGAGCAGATGTCTTATCAGTGAAAGCAGGGAATACCCACCCGAGATACAGCCTGAAGCAGCTGTGCACTGCAAGTGCTTAGAGCAAATGCTCAAGGATCATAACTAGCTTTCAGATAGGTATGTGATATAATGATAGAGGAAACAAGCTTTAATCAAAACTGTATCAATATCTGAAATCATGATGCTTTTTGAAGTTTACGGTTTTTTTTTATTCTAATTTTATTTGTCACATACATGATTATATGCCATACAACACATGTTTCTTTTTTATCCCATCTTACAAAGTAACAAATTTTTTGGGGTCAGAGCACAGGGTAAGCTATGATACAGTGTCCCTGGAGCAGGAAGGGCCTTGCACAAGTACCCAACAGTGGCAGACTGTCAGTTGTAGGGCTTAAACACAGGCCTTCCTGGCCTGCTTGGTGTTGGTGGGTCCTGAACCCACATATTCCTGGTTTTCTTTGGTGGTGGTAGTGGTGAGGCCTGAGTCCAGTTTTTTTCTTGGTCTTCTGATCAACAATTTAACCATTTGAGCCATCAGTTCCCCCACAAAAATGTAACAATGTAAGAGTCATTTCTTATGACTAACAATTAGGGAGTAATACATTTTTTAACTCTCAGTTGAAAAACATCCAAATGGCATATGTTTACAATCTAGAAAATAAAACTAGACTAAAAGGCAATGCAAATAACAGGAAGAACTTGCAGGAAGTTGCTTTTGCAAAATAATCTGCCTGGAAAAGTCATCAGCAATGATTGCTGTGGAATAATATGATGTAGAAAGGATTATCATGTCGGGCTCCTTATCACATCCATTCCAAGCTATACATACTATTATATCACCACTAGTACTGTTACTTTATTAAAACAGATCTTAATTTCTCCCCTTTACTGGTGTCCCTAATTTGATGAGAGGAACATCTTACCAAATGCTACGCATGGGTGTGGAGCTGTTATGCTTTGGGGTTGTGTAACATTTGGACACAAAAAAAACATTGCACAGATTGATGAAGAAATTTGATTGAGAAACTTCTGAAAGCAAATAAGATATAGTGAAGATATAGAGAAGTGAATATAGTGATATAGTGAAGATGGAAACAACCCAACATGACTATTAATCTATTCTAAATGCCATCATTGGCTCAATTAATGCAAGCTGGCACTTTTTAAAGACTCTTACCCTCCACTTAATTACTGCTATTATTTTTGGGCTCTAGAATATATAAGAATATATGGCCCCATACCACAACCATTCCAAACCAAACATACTATTACATCGCTACTAGTAACTAGATGTTACTACTACTAAAACAGATGTTTGGAGGCCCCCAAAGTGCATGGTTCCTTAGAATCCTAACCTTTACTCTCTTAGTGGCACCCCTGATGCTGCGGATTCAAACCTGATAATATATAAAACCAGAGATGTTTCTACAAGCACACATACAAAAAGTGGATAAAGATCCTTAAGAAAGAAAAAGCATTTGTAACATGTGACTGCTATATAAAATAGCCATTAGGCAATAGGGTGTAGTCATAGTTTCTATTTTTTGATCAAATAATAAATTCATAATATTAATCCATCTATCCATCCATCCATCCATCCATCCATTTTCTATATGGCCTATCCAACTGAGGATTACTGGTAATCTAAAGTCTAGATTGTTTTCTCAGACATCATGCCCACGGAGACACCTGCTGTTAATCTGAAAGCCTAGTTACATGACCAGGAGGACATCACATCACAGTGTCAATTCCATTTCCAATCAGCTGACAAAATATCTTTAGAAATGAAGGATGAAACTAGAGAACCCGGAGGAGTCCTCCAAACCCCCCATACAGGGTGGATGTTAGAATTGGTAGGAGTGAGGCAAATGTGCTAACCAGTAAATTAGCAACATTTATTACAGATATTGCAATAATTTTTTTCAATTTTAGATGCCATTTGTCGAGTGCACCCAAATGTCAGCATACAACTTTATCTCCAATAAGAGGTTAATACGGTTTTTTTTTACTGATTTCTTTCAGGAAACACTCAAGCTGCACTAAAATATTCCCACACAACAACCAAGATTACTGTTCATGTCAGGACTAATAATAACCGATACCCATTGGAAAATCTATTCTGATCTTCTCAACAGGGTCAGCAAAGAGGAAGTCCAAAACTCTTCCCACCAGCAGACTCTGAGAAGCCTTCAGTGCATCAGCAGAGACTTTCCGGTTTTTGTGAACGCTGTCATTTAAAGGCTTGAGAAGGCTGGCTGCTCTAGACCCATTTATGTGAGGGACACTGAGTGACAGAGAAAGAGAGAGAGAGAGAGAGAGAGAGAGAGAGAGAGAGAGAGAGAGAGAGAGGAAAGGAAAGGAGGAAAGGGTCTCAGCTGCCATGCTCTTTATGATCTCTACTCACAACTTCCCAGGACCATAGATGTCCCTTTGGGAAAAATCATCAGTTTGTAATTATGGACACAGTCTCCATATCAGGAAATGGTTTATTACTACATTATTCTGAATTTATTTTATATTCATGTTTCATTTCAGCTTTACCACAGGGCTTACAATTAGAAATAGAAAACCATACCTGATATTGTTCGACACTCGTACTGTATGCCTACAGATTGCTTCTCATTGGCTGTTGCTGTCTGTGTTATTTGTCTAAAAGACTGTAAAGGGGACTATAATAGGAAGTTTAAGGGCTCTGTGTTTTCCCTGTTAGGAATGTCACTATTCTAGAAAAAATTGGCCATTCTGTATAAATAGTTTCAGGGAGGCAAATGTGTACTTTGTTACTAAAACCAAGTATTATTTATGGATTACATGTTGCTAGACATAGATGTCACTCCCACAAACCACACAAAACTGGATCTGAATAACATGTCATGATTGTGTATGAAAGGAGGTTTTATACAAAGTCCTTATTGGAAATGGAGTTTGTTATTCCAAAGAAAGGCACAGCAGATTTTCAATGCATCCGATTTGTTTCTGAATGGTTCATTGTTTTGAATGAATCAATTGATTCAAAGATTCATTAGCCCATCTTTAAACAACAGCTATTTGAAGAAATACCTACCCTATATACATGAAAACGTAGTAAAAAAATGAAAGAGACTTATCAGCTAAACATTAACTTTATCAAATGATGTGAAGTAGATGATGAAAGTTGTGGATAGTTGTTATAGGACTGATTGCAAAGGACATTAATGTGAGTCAAATGCCATTTTGGTAAATAAAAAAATCCAAACATTCTGATATCAGACTAAGCTGAGACTTGGCTGTTGCTGGGTTTGAGTCAATGTTGTTGGGTGTGATATTGGTAAAGCAGAACGTGAGAGGATCTGAAAGGAATAAGCAACCGATTTCCAACTGCCTTTGATGACTCAGCTTATTAAACAGAAGGATTAAATTCATCAGAACAAAATTTGTTCATATTGTAGGATTAATTTTTTAATCTGATTTGTTTACTATCCAGAGACAAAGTTGGAAACATTGAAACATTCGTTAAACAGATGTGGAAGTGGATTAGTTAAATGCAAGCGCTGTTCACAAACTCATTATGGAGGAAAGCTGGGACTTTAGCACACATTACTAACCATTTACACACACCTACACAGTGAAATCCTAAAAAGAGAGAAAACTTAACAATCACATCTATGTGTTTTTTTGAACATCCTATTCCAGATGTTACTCTTCCACCTATAATCACCTCAACACTTCTGGAAAGTCTTTTCATTTGATGTGGGTCATGTGATTGTGTAAATTTGTGTTCATTCAGTTCTACAAAAGTTGTAGTGAGATAAGACATTGATGACTAATAGTAAGGAGATTTGGGGTTTAGTCTGGGTTCCAGTTTATCCCAAAAGTGTTACGGGTATTCATTAAAAGAAAATAAGAGATATCTCACATTCAAGCTACACTATGAAAGTCCACTAGAAAAGTGGAGCTTCATCCAAAAGCAAATCTGGAAGATGAAGTTTGAAATGGCATGTGTTTGTGATGCTCAAATAACCACAAACTTCAATATAGTGTATTTGGTTTAAAATAATTATACTGTGATACTCAGATGACCATCCAGCACAAAGGCAGCGGTACACCCTGGAATCAAACCCTGGACCTCCTTTCTATGAAGCAATCATGCTAAATTAACTGCTTTCCCAGCTTGTAGACTATATTATAATTTAAATAACGAAAAGATAAACAAAAAGATATTCATTCATTTATTCGTTCGTTTGTTTGTTTGTTCGTTCGTTCGTTCATTCATTCATTCATTCATTCATACTCAAACACACTTTTTCCCTAATTCAGGATCACAGAGGTCTGCTGGAGCCTATCCAAGCGCACATAAGGCAAAATATATAGACAGATCGGCAGTCAGTCACAGGGCCACACATAGACAAACAACCATGCACACTCACATTCACTCCTATGGGCAATTTAGAATCAGCAATCAACCTAATGTACATGTTTTGGGCTGTGGGAGGAAACCGCAGTACTCAGACAAAACCCAAGCAAGCAGAATTCTGCACAGAAAGATCCACGGCCCGGTAATCAAACCCGAGACCATTTTCTTGTGAGGGGACCGTGGTAATCACTATGCCACATTTACATTAGGTTAATTGGTGTTTCCAAATATTCCATAGGAGTGAGGGTGTGTGTGTGTGTGGTTGTTCGTCTAGGTGTGGTTCTGCAATGGACTGGTGACCTGTCCAGGATGTACCCTTGCCTATCGCACCCATGACCCCAACTTATAGAATAAGCGTGTTAGAAGATGAATGAATAAATTAATATCTAGGGCAGTGTGGTGGTGTACTGGTTATTATGGTCACCTCACAGAAAGAAGATTGGGTTTAAATGCAGTTTAAACCCAATGCAGTTGCAGTTTGTATGTTTTCCCCATGCTTGCGTGAGTTTTCTCCAGATCCAAAACCATGTACATGTCCCTGCGATGGACTAGCAACCTGTCTTTTGCCCTATGTGTGCTGGTATAGACTGAATTTGGGACTAAGTGGGTTAGAAAATGAAGGAATGATTATTGAAGCATTTCATTAGACAATTCTATGGTGGATTTGCTGGTAAAATAAATGAACCTGATTATTAATTAGGTAATAAATTGTTACGCAATAGTTTTTACCAGAGCTTTTAGATTGTTGGACTGCAATACATTAAAAAGGTTCACAATCTTTAAATATTCTTGACTAATGATTTTCTCCATTCTGACCAGGAGCGAATCTGCAGAAACACACCATCATGCTAAGTGAGACTACATCAGCGCAGAGACTCAGACTGAGGTCGCCCAGCTCTTATGTGCTGAACAAGACCGCTAACATTCAGTGCAACTATCGAATGTTACCACAGTGAGGTAATCGCCTAAACCCAGTAAGCACCAGTTCTCTTGGGACATTTCTGCCATAAGGTCAATATATTAAAGCTTTTTTTTATTTGGCATTGGGATTAGCGCGCATCCACACTGAGGGGATTGTTTGCAAGAACAAAGCACAAAGACTTTAAAGACACAAAAGGGTAGACAAGGTTGAAGATTATATTTTTTCCCTTTTTTTTTTAATTAAATGTGAGTCGCTGCTATTGTCAAAGGTTTTGCACTCTGAGGAAAAAAAACCTATTAATTCATATTAACTAGTGTAATGGTGGTGATGTAGTAGTAGAATCCATGAAGCAGAGTACTCCAGCAAGATAGTTCTCTCCATAGTGTTTATTCTAAATGTGGGGCAAATTGGTTACACATAAACAGACAGAAAGATGGCAAACAGGTCCAAAATGTTAGGCTATACTCTTAACCAGGTAAACCTGCATATGCATAAGGTCATAATCCGTAATATCAATATCAAACACTAAGACGCTTGGTAAATTTAGTTAACAAAACTTTGCAACATGCCCAAAGGATGGCTACCACTACACTTGGACTGAGGATGGGCTTGTTTGTGGAACTGAACTCCTGGGGGTCGTATCGGCGGGATAGAGCATCAGCTTTGCCGATCTCAGTGCCAGGGTAGTAAGTTACACAAAATTGGAAGTGGAAATGGGAAAAGAAATGAGACCACTGAACCTGGCGGGCATTTCATAGTTGGGTCCCCTTGAGGTATTCGAGATTGCTATGATCTGTGAGTACCATGAAGAGAAGTGTGCTACCCTCTACCCAATGTCGCCACTAGACCAAGGCCTCCTTAATGGCCAACAGTCCCTTGTCTGCAGGGTTGCGCTTATACTCTGCCTTCACAAAAAGTTTCAACACCATCCTAACCTGGAGCTCATGTTGAGCCTCGTCCTGCGAGTAGATATGTTGTCTATATACGTGATGATGCAGACACAGAGGAGGTCCCTGAAAATGTCATTAATAAAGGACTGGAATACATCGGGCGCATTGCAAAGATCATAGGGCATGACTAAATATTCGGGTGTTCAAACTGGATGTTCACTGGATGTTCAAACACCTCGCGCAGCTGTTTCAGGAAGTGTTCGCTGGACGCACGTATCTGAATCCCACACTGAGGCAGTCCACTCTAATGCTCTTTTGGTAAGTAGCGATAGTAAACAAGCACTTTTCTTACTCTTGGTGAGGAATATATGGGGTTCATTCGCAAACAAGTTAGTTCGCTCGATAGTGTTTATTCTAAATGTGGGGCAGGTTAAGGGTGATAACACAAACAGTTAGGCATTTGGCAGACGATCTTATCCAGAGCGACTTACATTTGGTCTCATTTTACAACTGAGCAATTGTGGGTTAAGGGCCTTGCTTAATGACCCACAGTGGTTGCTTAGTGGAGGTAGGAATCGAATCCCAGTCTTTCTGGTAATAGTCCAACACCTTAACCACTTGGCTACCACATAAACAGACAGGAAGATGGCAAACAGGCCCAAAACGTTTGACTATACTCTTAATCAGGTAAACATGCAAAAGGTCATAACCGTAATATCAATATCAAACACTAAGACGCTTGGTAAATTTTGGTTAACAAAACAATACTTTGCAACATGCCCAAAGGATGGCTCCCTAAATAGGGCGCCTAAGCCCTCTGACCTGGAACAGGAAGTCCGCCCCTTAAAATTCAGGAGATGGCACCCTAGTGTCGTGTTCAGGGATCACTGCATCCCTTCTAGTGAATTTAACTCTTGTCTTGTCTTTCTATCAAACATGCAAAATTTTATATAAAACATTAAATAGAAAATTCTGGGTACTACTATGTTTATTGTTTATTTCAAACATACATCCATTGTCTATAGACATTTATTCCTAACTAGCGTTATGGGGATCTGGTGCAGTCTATCCCAGATTTAATTAAAAGGCAGGGATTACCCTGGACAGATTTACAGTCCATCATACAGGCAAACAACCACACACACTATATGGTCAATGACATAGGTGCACCCTTTTGAAGCAATATCAGCTTTAACTTTTAAAGGAAAACTGTTCACAAGATTTAGGGCTGTGTTTATGGGAATTTTTGCCAATTCTTCCATAAGAGCATTTGTGAGGTCACACAGTGATAAAGGTCACTAATTTACCCCAAAGGTGTTTGGTCAGGTTGAGGTTAGGACTCTGTGCAGGCCAGTCAAATTCATCCATACCAGACTCTGTCATCCATGTCTTTATGGACCTTGCTTTGTGCACTGGTACACAGTCATGTTGGAAGAGTAGTTGGGAGCATGGACTTGTCCAAAATGTCTTGGTATGCTGAATCATTCAGAGTTCCTTTCACTGTAAATAAGCCACACCATAATCCCCCCTTCACCAAACTTTACACTTGCACAATGCAGTCAGACAAGTACCGTTCTCTGTGCAACTGCTAAACCCAGACTCGTCCATCATATTCCATGAAGCTCTCTGCGCGCTGTTCTTGAGCTAATCTGAAGTCCACATAAAGTTTGGAGGTCTGTAGTGATTGACTCTGCAGAAACTTGCCGACCTCTTTGCAGTATGCGGCTGAGCATCCACTCCGTCAGTTTATGTGGCCTACCACTTCATGGCTGAGTTGCTGTTGTTACCAAAAAATTCCACATTCTTATTTCTACAGCTTACAGCTGGATTTGTTGTGCAGGTGCCATCCTATCATAGTTCCACGCTGGAATTCACTGAGCTCCTTAGAGCCATCCATTTTTTCACAAATGTTTGTAAAAAATGGTTGTTTGCATAGCTACTTGCTTGATTTTATACACCTGTGTAATAATTTTATAACAGTTAAAGTCCATGGTCACACATAGGGAAATGATTAAATCTAGTCTTAGACATGCCCTACGAAGCGGTAGGAATCAAACATTTACAGTAGCTGTGGTTGAAGTGAACATTTGAAGACCATCTGATCAGAGAAGTAAGCTGTTGTGTTTACATTGGTGGCAATGAGCATTAAACAAGACCCTGACATTCATACACTATGTCCAATACATTCACATGTATTTCCTATAGATCGAACAGTGCAAACTGTCCAAGCTATTACTACTAATATGGAAGCCCACAGTTGTTTAGAATGCTGTAGGTTGTAGCATTACATTATTCCATCACTGGAACTAAGAGACTCCAACACTGTTCCAGCATGACAATGACCCTGAGCACAAAACACCTGAAAAATATCACATGCTTGTTTGTTGCACATGCGTTGTTGAAGCTGAATAAAAAGATAAAACGTCAAAGATGTTTTATTGTCATTTTAACATTTAAATATGACACAGCAGTATACAGTGAAATGAAACAATGTTTCTCTAGAACCATAGTGCTACATACAGACAATTGTTTAGCGACTAGAAAACTGGATATTTTGCAAATTTCAAATGAGAGTAAATTGATGACTGTGTGGACATTTTTAATAGAATAGTGGACCAATTAAACAGCAAAATTGACAATAAATTTTGAATAAGATGTTTATAAACACATATAAATCTAGTGGTCAGATGACCACAAACTTTTGCCAAATATATTGTATGGGACCCTCCTTATGGCGGGGTCAATGCAGCTAAGGTTCTGACATCAGTCTGAAGCTCTTTCTATGAGAGACAAGTATAAAGGAAGAATCATTCCAGGTTTACATACTACAAACAACATTATTCATGGAAAAGCCTTAACGCTTTTATGGCAAAAGCTTTAGGTGTGTTTTTAAAATGCTAAAAGACTTCAAACAAGTTCAGTTTTTTGGTTAGGAGGTTTTGGACTACAGATGAAGAAAACACCATCTTTCATCGATGTCATGTGGCAAATCATTAATGCGTCTATTGTATGCTAATACATTGGGATGGCTTGGCTTTCTGCAGCACGAACAGTGCAGCATGGGGTGCATTCATTCATTTGTGACATTTACAGTTGGCTTCCTTACCCTTTAAGTGGGCCTCTCAGTTTTCTGGAAATTTCCAATGTGTGTGTGTGTCTGGGTCCACTTGTGGCCTCGCTGCTGAAGAGGGCTGGCGGGTAATGCACTAAAATGCACATGATGTCATCTTCCTCACTGCTTTACAGTGTTGTAACAAGCTACAGATGAGAGGAGGAAATCTGCAATGTCTCTCAGGAGGCATCGGCTGATAAATCTCACTAAACTCTAAAGAGGTTAAAAGAAAAAGCAGAACGATGGTGATGGTGATGGTGATGGTGATAGGCGCAAGATATAACAGTACTCTTCTAAGAAATGTGTTAAGTCTCGACATTAGTGTAGAAAGCGCATGAAAGACAGAATGTCTACTGCTGATAGACATGATTAATCGATGATAGATAAGTGATCGGTAAAAGTTTTGTTGATTATAATTTATCGAGTAGGTTGATCCATTTTTGCATAGTTATATACCACTGATAAGTGAATGAAGTTTCCCAGAGAGAGAGACAGAGAGAGAGAGAGCGAGAGAGAGAGAGAGAGAGAGAGAGAGAGAGAGAGAGAGGAATGCCTGAACTCTGTGTGTGTCACTGCATGTGTGTGTGTTAAAGTAGTCAAGCTGAAATGGGAAAACAGAAAAATAAGTCGAGTTTCACAAGCCGCCTCCATCCCAAACTCTTTAACACACACACACACACACACACACACACACACACACACACACACACACACACACACACACACACACACACA
>JAOTRA010000011.1:914101-927421 GCA_026260255.1 Pseudolaguvia tuberculata | reverse complement strand
TGTGACAGCAGTGAGGTGTGCGGTAGGAATGTCGGACTGGTTCAAGGTGAAGGTGGGATTGCATCAAGGATCGGCTCCGAGCCCTTTTTTGTTTGCAGTGGTGATGGATAGGTTGACAGATGAGGTCAGACAGGAGTTTCCATGGACAATTATGTTTGCGGCTGATATTGTGATTTGTGGTGAGGATAGGGAGCAGGTTGAGAAGAATTTGGAAAGGTGGAGGTATGCGCTGAAGAGAAGGGGAATGAAAGTCAGCCGGAGTAAGACTGAGTACATGTGTGAGAATGAGAGGGAAGTGGTAGTGAAGGTGGAAGAGTTCAAGTGCCTATGGTCAACAGTGCAAAGTAATGGAGAGTGCGTTAGAGAAGTGAAGACAGGCAGGGTGGAGCGGGTGGAGAAGCGTGGCAAGAGTGATTTGTGATAGACCTGTTTCGGCAAGAGTGAAAGGGACATTTTAGAGGATTGTAGTGAGACCAGCAGTGTTGTACGGTTTAGAGACAGTGGTGTTGTCAAAAAGTCAAGAGGAGGTGCTGGTGGTGGCAGAGTTGAAGATGTTGAGATTTTCCTTGGTAGTGACGAGGATAGACAGGATTAGAAATTAGTTCATTAGAGGGACGGCGCATGTGGGATGTTTTGGAGACAAGGTGAGAGAGGCTAGGTTGAGATGGTTAGGAGATGTGCAAAGGAGGGACATGCAGTATATTGATAGGAGAATGCTGAGGATGGAGGTGCCGGGCAAGAGGAAAAGAGGAAGACCAAAGAGGAGGTTAATGGATATGGTGAAAGAAGATATGCAGGTAGTTTGGGTGAAAGAGGAAGATGTAAAAGCTGAAAAGAGTAGAAGAAGTCTATAAATATCTGTGCCCCAAATTTTTGTGGGTTACATGCAGACAGAATAACATCATAAAACTTAAATCAAAACACCAAACACCTGCCCTTACCAACCACTCCCTTCGAGGAATGGCAGGTGGAGTTTACTCACTTGCCAAAATGTGGGCCTTTCAGATACCTCATGCTTCTGGTAGACAAATTCTCACGATAGGTTGAAGCATTTACAACACAGAGGGAAAATGCAAAGGTAGTAATTCGCATATTAGCTAAAGTGATAGTTCCTAGGTACGGGGTACCGATGGGGATTGATTCAGATAAAAGCACGCCAATTACATCCAAAGTTACACAAGATATGTGCAAATACCTTTGCATAAATTGGCACTTGCATATCCCATATCACCCACAATCCTCTGGTATTGTAAAGCGAACTAACCATTCCATAAAAAAGTTGAAGCCATGCAGGACCGGGGACATTTTAACTGGGTTGAACTGTTGCCTGCAGTCTTGGCTGAGATGCGCATGACTCCTTGTAAAGATGTAGAATATTCGCCACACGAGATAATTTTTGGCAGACCTTTTCCTACTTCGTGGAAGAGGGGTGGATTGACCGTAGACAGAGGGGAACTCTGGGTGCACTTGGACAATTATGCTGCCTTACTCATAACTACTCTAACTAGACATAATGAAGCTATTGCAAGTTACTCGAGTTTGTCCGCAAGCAACAGAACACACATTTCAAAAAGAGGATCAAGTTTTAATCAAATCCATTAAAAAACCCACCCGATTAAGGAAACCAAGATTTGACGGACCAGCAGTGACCGTCGTGGTCACCCGAAACGGCATACTAACTGATCTTTTTCCACAGTGGATTCATGCTTCAAGGGTGAATAGTGTCTCCGAGGGGTCATTCTGAAGTATAAGTAGCAGTGTCTGTCTTATTTTCTTTATGCACTTCTTTTTAGACTAAACCTGACTGATGAACTTTCCAGCTGAAATACACTTTCTGAGGCCAAGAAATCTACCTAGAGGCACTCCTCCAGTTACTGCGTTCTGTTGCTTGTTTGGACACGGTCCATCTTGTCGATGCTGTGAGATACACCTGGCAAACACAGAACAGAAGCAATTGCTGAAGCCTACTCGACAGGAAAAAGACACATATACAGTAAAATAATCTTCTGTATCAACCTCGGAGAGAGGGGGAAGTGCGCTATTGGGGGTGAATGGGGGAAATGAATGAATGAATGAATGGTTTGCTATTTTGGAACAACAAATGTTATGTTAAGTATATTTTAGTTGTAATTCCATTTTAGTAAAGCATCACTTTAATTGTATCTAGAGAACTTTTTTTTAGAGAATCTTCAGTTAAGTTAGTTCACTTTATGTGAAGAGCATACCTGAATTCAATAAATACATCTGGAAGTCATACAACTGTGGTTGGTGATCAATTCATTCACTGTCTCATAAAGCATCAAGACAAGCATTGTCATCTTGGACAACGTTAATCAGGACCACTGGACTGCCCTCAAGCTGTACTTCTGAATCAAGCTAAAAATATACATAAAATATACTCATTTATTAAAGGCCATTACATTAATTACAAGCTAAAATTAATCACTGTAATGTTTTAAATACAACATGACAAACACAAATTAAATAATATGCCTTAGCCATCCATGCACAAAGATATCATTGTTAAAATAATAATAATAATAATAATAATAATAATAATAATAATAATAATAATAATAATAATAACACAAAACGAAGGTCCCGGGTTCAATTCCTGGGTTGGGGATCTTTCTGTGCATTGTATGCCTGTTCTCCCCGCGCTTGCATTGGTTTTCTCTGGGTACTCCGGTATCTTCCCATTGTCCAAAAACATGATTGCCCATAGGAGTGTGTGTGTGTGTGTGTGTGTGTGTTAGTTCGTGTTTGTCTGTGTGGCCTTGTGATGGACTGGCAAACCTTCCAAAGTGTACCTATGTTTCTCGCCCTATGTGCGCTGGAATAAGCTCCAGTGGACCCCCATGACCCCGAATTAGGGAATAAGCGGTTAAGAAAATGAATGAAGACTTATCATTATTATTGGTGAGACCCACCACGATCGTTTCATTCGTGAAGAAAAACATGTGATTTAAGCTGTGCATTGCTACACAGTCCTGAGTCAGTAGCAGTGGGTCATGTGGGGTCCCAGTGTTGGACTGTGGTGGACCTTTCAATCCAGATTTACGTGTCCTTATTGTCCAGATTGTGTAAGAGTCAGATGGAGGATTGTGTCAATGGCATCAGACTGTAGTGAGTCCTGAGTGTGTGTGTGTGTGTGTGGGGGGGGGGCAGCTCTAATGCCAGTTTAATGTGCTACTTATTCCTTACCATCCATACCACTACACACCACAGAGGATGTGCATATTTACATTAATTGTAAATAATTTGCACTCATCTTTATGTTGTTGCATTCGATTTATATAGTGTATATCACAGTGGTGGGCTGTGCGTTTGATAGCTGAACCTTTAGTGAGGACTTACCCAACTGATACATATATAGAAGTCATCAATACATTATAAAAAGACAATATAACATCATGTGATATTATATATTAAAGCAAGAAACCCTGTTAACAACACCACAACTGTACCACACACATCATCTGGAGCAGTTCAGAATTCATTCATTCATTCCTGGGAGAGTTCGTAAACGAGACCAGAGTTGAAAGAACTGTTGTTGACCGCCCCCTGGTGGCGAAGAAATGTGTTGTTAAAGAAATTGTTACCTCTTGAAATAATCATACACTGGTTTGTCTGTGGAAATTCCTGACGCCTGGTGAGGAGATGCAAATTCCTCAAATACACCTCAAATGCAGCCGTGGGTATCACTCCCACCTTCCACTCAATTTTCTATTCTTATTCTATGGATTTCAGTTGCAAAATAACATGCCCCCACCTGCCATGCCATTCATACCAAATAACAACCAAATAAATAAATCTTCTCTCTTCCGTTTACTCCCGTTAGGGGTCGCCACAGTACCCTGTCCTCTACATCTGCCTCTTTCACCCCAACTACCTGCATATCTTCTCTTACCACATCCATAAACCTCCTCTTGGTCTTCCTCTATTCCTCCTGCTCAGCACCTCCATTCTCAGCATTCTTCTACCAATATACTGCACATCCCTAACATCTCAACTTAGCCTTCCTTACCTTGTCTCCAGAACATCCTACATGCGCCGTCCCTCTAATGAACTCATTTCTAATCCTGTCCATCATCGTAACTCCCAATGAAAGTCCCAACATTTTCAACTCTGCCACTTCCAGCTCCTTTTCCTCCTGTCTTTTTTGACAACACCAAAGTTCTCTCCAGCGCACACCTCCACCTCTCCAGATTCTTCTTAATCCCTACTCTCATCACAAGTCACAATAACATCCGCAAACATCATCATCCATGGAGACTCCTGTCTGACCTCATCTGTCAACCTGTCCATCACCACTGCAAACAAGAAAGGGCTCAGAGTCGATCCTTGATGCAATCCCCCCTTCACCTTGAACCAATCCGACATTCCTACCGCACACCTCACTGCTGTCACACTGTCCTCATACATGTCCTTCAGCAACCTTCTCTTCTCCATCAACATACTCAAAGCAAAGATTGCAGCCGTAGTACTCTTCCTTGGAATGAAACCATACCGTTGCTCACAGATGGCCACCTCTTCCCTCAGCCTGGCTTCCACTACTCTTTCCCAAAACTTCATGGTGTGACTCATCAACTTTATTCCCCTGTAGTTACTGCACATCTGCACATCTCCCTTATTCTTAAAATCAGCACCAGAACACTCCTTCTAAATTCCTCAGGCATCCTCTCACCTTCCAAAATTCTGTTAAATAATTCAGTCAGAAACTCCACTGCCATCTCTCCTAAACATCTCCACGCTTCTACTGGAATGTCATCTGGTCCAACCACTTTTCCACTCTTCATCCTCTTAATAGCTGCTCTCAATTCTGCCTTACTAATCCTATCCACTTCCTGCTTCACCATCTCCACATCATCCAACCTTCTCTCTCGCTCGCTCTCTCATTCATCAGCTGCTCAAAATAGTCTCTCCACCTTCTCAACACACTCTCCTCACTAGCCAAAACATTTCCATCTGTATCCTTTATTACTCTAACGTGAAGTACATCCTTTCCATCTGTCTCTTTGCCTCCTACCTACTTTTCTCTGCCGATCTAAATTCTGTTTCACCAACCTCTTTCTCCTTATACTTTCCTACAATTCCTCATTCCACCACCACGTCTTTGTCTTCCTTTCCCTTTCCAGATGTCACACCAAGTACCCTCCTAGCTGTCTCCCTTATCACTTCTGCAGTCATTGCCTAATGATTCAAAAACTCACCACCACAAGACCCTGTTTGACCTCCTCCCTGAATCTCACACTAGTCTTCTTTCTTCAGCTTCCACCATCTTATTCTCTTTTATGTCCTCTATCTCTTCCTTTTCTTCCTAACCTTCAAAGCCATCCTACAGACAACCATCCAATGCTGTTTAAGCTACACTATCCCCTGCCACCACCTTACAGTCTCCAATCTCTTTCAGGTTACCTCTCCTGCACAAAATAGTCTACCTGTGTGTCTAACTTCTTTCACTCTTATACGTCACCCTATGCTCTTCCTTCTTCTTAAAATACGTGTTCACCACTGCCATCTCCATCCTTTTAGCAAAATCTACCACCATCTGCCCTTCCACATTCCTCTCCTTAAGGCCATGCCTACCCATCACATCCTCATCACTGATGTTCCCATCACCAACATTACATGACAGTACATGAGGCGGTTGTTGTTAATCCGGGCCGCAACCCTAATGGCTGTGTTACCAACCAACCAACCAACCATTTAACTATTTAACTAACTAACTAGTGTTAAACTCAGTTCCTGGAGGGCCGGTGTCCTGCAGACTTTAGCTCCAACTTGGTAAAACATAATTACCTCTATATGTCAAGTATACTTAAGCAAGAGCTTGATTATTTGTTTCAGGTGTGTTTGATTAGTGTTGGAGCGAAACTCTGCAGGGCACCAGCCTTCCAGGAATTGTGTTCGACACCCTTGAACTAACTAACTAACTAACTAACAAATTTTTTCCTATCCCTACTCCCGAATACCGGAAGCAGTAATAAGCCGTTTGTCTTTTTGTTATTTGGCCGATGAACTTCATAAACACGCCATGTGTATCGAATCCTCAAGGTGAAGAAGCTATTTTATACCCTACATAGGGTACCTACGAAGGGAGCACCTAGTCCATTAGTACTCCGCCTACATGACAACAGTCACGTCACCAACCCGGAAGTAAGCCATTCATTCCAGACTTGAGTTGTACAGCACTTGATCAAGTGAGTATGAAAATAAAATTAAAAGGAAATAACACTGAAATGATACTACAGATTATAAACGTTTTTCTTTGATTTGAGATGATAATCTAGTTAAATCGATCGTTTCTTTGGAGCTGGCAGTGATTGAAATGATTAATGTACCAGAAAATCTGGTTGTTGTTATGAATCCTTTCTTTTATCACAGTGATTTTATCACTGCTTCCATCAGATGGGCCAAAGTCGATATTAAAGTGAAGATTAAAGTCTTTCTGTAAGCTGAGGTCTAACTGATCATCTGTTATACAGTGTATAAATACTGTTTGCCTGGTGTCAACATTCCAGGAGTCTTAACACTAATAAAACAGGAAGGTTCAACAGAATGACAAATGAATAAATGTTTTTGGACATATTGATCTATTGATGTTTAAAATGATGTATCCTTTTTGTATGGTGTGTATTAATAGGATTTGTCCATTGTCTATTAAATTGTCATCCATTCATTAGTTTATTCAACTTCTTACCTGCTTATTCCCAGGGGTTTGCTGGAGCCTATTCTAGATGATTGCAATTATTTGACTTAACCACAATTGTTGAATCCAATCGCATCCCATCATTGACACTTTTATTATCCATGAGTGGGAGCTGGCGGTGCAGCAGCAACAATAAGAAGGTCCTGGGTTCGATTCCCGGGCTGGGGATCTTTCTGTGCGGAGTTTCCATGTTCTCCCAGTGCTTGTGTGGGTTTCCTCCGGGTACTGTGGATGTGTGTGAGTGGTTGTTTGTGTGTTGCCCTGAGATGGACTGGCGACCCATCCAGGGCGTACCCCCCCTCTCACCCTATCTGCGCTGGGATAGGTGCCAGCAGACTTCTGTGACCCCGAATTAGGGAATAAGTGGGTAAAAAGATGAATGAATGAATGAGTGGGAGCGGAGTAAACCAGTGAGTATGGTGGCTGGATTTGAAAGTGTAAACATCTGGGTTTTCAAAATAAATTAATTATTTTGTCTGTTACTAAAAAGAAAAACACCACTGACAGGGCACAAAAAAAACCCATGGATTTCCACCAGACCCGGATTTGTGCCCAAGTCACCAGAGCGCAACTGTGCATGCTTATGGCATCTAAATCCACTACACCAATGCGTTGGCCATGATTTTTTTTTAATGCTTCCTTTTTTTTTTCCAAAAATATTGTTAAAACCCTAAAGAGACAATAAATGGCAATTATTTCTATGACTGTTAATTTTCACCCACATTCGATCATTGTGACAGCCCTACATCATTGTGACGGCTCTAAACAACTGTATGCTTCAAACTTTATAGTTTTGCTAAGAGCTGTGTAAATATGACTGGTGTATACTCTAGTCTAGATGTAGCCCAACAGGTTAAGCAACCTTTTTTCTTCCTTCTAGAAACAAAAAACTCCATTTTAGCCCTTCTTTTAGTGCATAATTGCAAAAACCTAGACTAGGCTATACTCTGCTTCTTTTCAGACTCTGCTTTAAAACCAATAGTGTCTGTAGCAAATAAATCGACAGCATATTGTATGTGGAAATGTTTAACTATCACGGCCATATGTGGTACACAACTGTATCAAATGCCTCTGGTTGCTACAATTTTAAATAAAGACATTTATGTACCAGGATTGTTAAAGCTAAAGTATTAATGTCCTATACAGAGTCCTGATTCTGACCCAAGCCCTTTAAACTTTAGCCCTTTTGGATAAACTGGGACCACCAGACCGCCCCACTATCATCAGCATCTGATCTTGTTATTGTAACACAAATCCACACAGTGACATAATCTAGTGTGGGACTTCACAAGATTCAGAGCTTGATAAATTCTTTTTTAATTTTAGATGTGTTAGAAAGCAGCAGCAGTGACTGTAGTATACTTTGCTAACTCTTTATCTTGGATTTCAGTAGCCATGTCATACTGCGATGAAGTATCCCAGAAATCTGTACTCCACCCCAAACCAAAGGGTTTGACCTTGCATTACGGAACAGCAGGGTTCCGCACCATTGCGAGCCATTTGGACCATGTGATGTTTCGTATGGGTCTGTTAGCCACGCTGAGATCCAAAAAAACCAAGTCTACTATTGGTGTCATGGTCACGGCATCACACAATCCAGAGGTAATGACCACCTTTCCGTAATTAATGAATAAAACTTGCTGCTTATCTATATTAATGATGTTCTTGTATTTCTCTTGTGGTTTCAGGAGGACAATGGCGTCAAGCTGATTGACCCAATGGGGGAGATGGTGACTCCAGATTGGGAAGGCTATGCCACTCAACTAGCTAATGCAGATCAGGAGGATTTGTGTACTGCACTAAAGGATATTATTGAGAAAGAAGGAATCAACATGAAAGAAGCAGCAAATGTTGTCACTGGCCGAGACACCAGGTCGTCAGAGCACACATTCGCACCAGACTCAATGAATTATCCTTTTTCAGCTGATTTATATTTTCTGACTTGATGTTCTTTCTGCCACTTAGGCCGAGCAGTGAGGATCTTTCCCGTGCTGTGCTGGATGGGGTGTCTTGTTTGCAAGGCCAAAGTCTAGGTATAGTTATGGCTAAGTACTCTTCTTTCCAGATACAGGTTAATCAGGTTCCTTAAAGGGGTCAGGATCTCGGCCAGTTTTTCTAGTTTCTACTGTTCTTTTAGATCCAATCATATTATCACAACCTCATCAATTAGGAGTATTTATTAAAAGTATCTATTTATATGACGTAGTTTTTATTTGGAACTACACACCCACTGCTAAGATTGGCCAACCGTTATAGTAATCCCATGTTGTAATAAAAACAGTTCCTCACCTTGTCATTATAGTCAAATCTGATCTAGTCGTCAGACTCATCACAGCATCCACTTTTAATGTCATCTTTCAGAAAATCCAGTGTCCCTAAATGCACCAAACTTTAACTGACACAGTCCTGAAACTTGCTGCTTTAAAACCTGAAGCTAACTGTTGTTTCATAATGTTGGGATCAGACGGATTGTAAAAAAAACTGTGTTTGACACAAATTGGAGGACATCGCTTGCTACTCTTCCCACTGCTGATTAACTGGTTCAGGTGTGTTTAGTCAATCGTCGGGTAGAAATATTAAAATACCAGGTCTTCTTGCTCCTCTCCATCCTTATCTGAAATGTTATTCAGCTTCCGTTCGAGAGAACACATTTAAATCAGGCACTCAGTATTGTCGGGGGAGGTAGTGGGTGGATAAGTTACAATTTCTTTGATTTCATTACGTTTTACTTGTACCCTACTTTAACTACTTCTACCTGTCCTTGTGTGCCTGTTTAAGACTTTGGCCTGGTGACCACACCTCAGCTGCATTATATGGTCTTGTGTCGCAACACTGACGGTTGCTATGGTACTGCTACAGCACAAGGATATTATGAGAAACTCTCCAAGGCTTTCATTGAGCTCATTAATAATGTAATAAGTTAAAAATTACACTTGTATATTTATATATTAAATGAGACACAAAATACATATGGTCTCACAACTATGCTTGTCCTCCAGGCCCCGAAACGTAGCGATAAACAGAAGAGGCTGCTTGTGGATGGGGCCAATGGGATCGGAGCATTGAAGTTGGGAGAGATGGAAGCATATCTAAGGTCCGTGCTGCAGGTGGAGCTTTTTAACGACGGCAGCAGCGGCAGGCTGAACTATCTTTGTGGAGCTGATTATGTGAAAGTGCAACAGAAACCTCCACAAGGTACATCTGGTCCTATTCCTGCTTATAACCCAAGCTAGATTTCTTATGTTTCTTATAAAAATCTGCTAATTTTTATGAATGTCATATATTACAAAACATGTTAAATTAGGATGATAGAACATGATGGATTAAGTCGATTGGTGATTCTAAATTGTCCATAGAAGTGAATGTGTGTGTGAATGTGTGTTTGTCTATGTGTTGCCCTGAGATGGACTGGCGACCCGTCCAGGGTGTACACCCGCCTCTTGTCCTATGTGTGCTGGGATAGGCGCAGTAGACCCTCGTGACCATGAACTCGAGATAATGCGGGATGAATAAGAAAATGAGCAGGAATAAGAAGTTGAATGAATGAATGATAAAATACGGGCAGCTCGGTGGCGTAGTGGTTAGCACGGTTACCTCACAACAAGAAGATCCCGGGTTGGATTCCTTGGCCAAGGTTCTCTTGCGGATGTTCTTTTCGCGCTTGTGTGGGATTCCTCCGGATACTCCGGTTTCTTCCCACAGTCCAGAAACATGTACATTAGGTTGATTGGTGATCCTAAATTGCTTATTGTTGTGAATGTGTGTGTGAGTGGTTGTCCATCTATTTGTGCCCTGTGATGGACTGGCGAATCGTCCAGGGGTTACCCCTGCCTCTCACCCTATATGCTCTAGGAACGACTCCAGCAAACAATTGTGACCGCGAATTAGGGAATAAGACAGGAGAAGAAGATTAATGAATGAAAAAAGTTAGTTTCACTCTATCCTGATTGGCTGCCAGTTGTGACTCAGGTAAGCTTGAAGTTAGGCCACAGCTTTAGACTGATAGCAGAAGATCTGAATGCAGGCTCCTGACTGCTATGTAAAGCAACCAACCACAGTCAGTCACAGACCGTCAGGCAATCACAGATTATTAATATTCATTTTCAATCCCTGCAAATGGCTGAGTCAAACCGTGAATTTTCCATAGATCAGCTTCCTGTATACATGTTCACACCCAGGTTTTCTTACACACTGTGCTTGTACATTCCTACTGTATTTACTGTTTAAAGATTTAGTACCAGTGACTAGTACAAACTGCTGAATAGATCAGTGTTTATGTTCATACTTTATTATTAAACAGAACATTATTAATCTTTCTCTTTCCCCCTCTCTTTTTCTCTTTCTCCCTCTCCCTCTGTCCCTCTCCTGCTTTCCCCTCTCCCTCTTTCTCTGTCCCTCTCCCGCTTTCCCCTCTCTCTTTCTCTTTCTCCCTCTCCATTTCTCTCTCCCTCTTTCTCTGTCCCTCTCCCGCTTTCTCCCTCTCTCTTTCTCTCTTCCTCTCCCTCTGTCCCTCTCTCGCTTTCCCCTCTCTCTTTCTCTTTCTCCCTCTCTCTTTCTCTCTCCCTCTCCCTCTGTCCCTCTCTTGCTTTCACCTCTCTTTCTCTTTTTCCCTCTCTCTTTCTCTTTCCCTCTGTCCCTCTCCCGCTTTCCCCTCTCTCTTTCTCTCTTTCCCTCTCTCTTCCTCTCCCTCTCCCTCTGTCCCTCTCTTGCTTTCCCCTCTCTTTCTCTTTCTCCCTCCTCTCTTTCTCTCTTCCTCTCCCTCTGTCCCTCTCCTGCTTTTTATCTCTCTTTCTCTCTCTCTCTCTCTCTCTTGCTCCCTCTTTGTTCTCTCTCTCTCTCTCTCTCTCTCTCTCTCTCTCTCTCTCTCTCTCTCTCTCTCTCTCTCTCTTTCTCTGTCTCTCTGAATAACCTAGATGTGTTCTGTTTAAACAAATTTTTTAAATATTTATTTATTTTATCTATTTATTAAGTCACTGTTTTTATATGATGTCACATATGTAAATAAATTGGTGTAACCTCTCTCTGTTTCTCTCTCTTTCTCTGTCTAGGTATGGACATATTGGCAGGTCAGCGTTGTTGCTCCTTTGACGGCGATGCCGATCGCATTGTTTACTATTACAGCGACTCGGCTGGATGCTTCCATCTGTTGGATGGAGATAAAATAGCTACTCTAATCAGCACATACCTCAAGGAGCTTTTAACACAGGTAGAAACCTCACACACTTCATGATCATATGAGGTTTGGTCGAACCCTGAATCTATACACTTTTATACAATAGGGTTGCATACAGTGTCCTAGAGCATGTGCTGCTTCAATGGGTCATGTGTCTAGGTGTAAAACAATATGAACATGAAAACAACATGTAAAAACACTTCTCACTATCTCTGACACGTGTGTTGTTGTATAGGCAGGACTGAATCTGCAGGTGGCTGTGGTTCAAACGGCGTATGCCAACGGAAGCTCGACGCAGTACCTTGAAAACGTCATGAAGGTGTTTATGGCATTATTTTACTTGATATTCCTAGAGTACCATCAGAAATTGTTTCTTTCTGCAATCTTTTATGTTTCGCACAACTAAATTGTAGAGCATTTCTTCAAATACTGAGTTACATTTACAGCAAACACCATTTAAAGGTTAAGGGCCCCAACATTGGTAACTAAGAATGAAACTCAGTCTTCAACACTTTACCCACTTCCCCATGTTAGAATCGTGTAATATTATGTTATGGTGCAAGCACTACAGTTCTTTTATCTTTAACCCTCTCAGGTTACAGTGTGCTGTACAAAAACAGGAGTGAAACATCTCCATCATGCAGCTCAGGAATTTGACATTGGAGTTTACTTCGAAGCCAACGGCCATGGAACCGTAAGCTCAACTCCAAGACTTCCAATATAAATAATGCTATTCATGGTTTACTAAATTTCAAAATAGGAAATCCAGCATGTTTCATTTTTTGTTTAAAGGTTCTATTTAGTAATAATGCTTTGGAACAGATTCAACAGCTAGCCAAAGACTCTAACTCGAGTGATGAGAAAAAACGTGTGGCCAAGCTTCTGGAGAATACAGTGAACCTTATTAACCAGGTGAGTGTGTCTACTGTTTCATTATTTGGGTACACACTGTGGTTGTGTGCCCGATATTAATTAAATGATATTAATTCCTATAGAATTTAACGTTTTTTTTAGGCAAATGCTTAATATTGCAACTACAGAAGTGTGTTTCTCCCAAACTGTGTGAATTGTCTTTAAGACTGTCTATCAAGATTTCCTTGTTTTCAGCATGACAGTGTCTCTCAGAAAACCCCAGAACTGATTAGAGTAGAAGAACTTTGAATGTGACTCTGACTCAAACCCTTTAAACTGAACACCTACTCAAACCCCAGACCTCCTTACTTTTATATCATCAGTGTCTGATTTAGTGTCTAATATAGCTGAAGGAACACAAATCCACACATGTAGGTGGTTAAAGAAAAAAAACGAAAAATCTGGAATAAGATATTTATAAAAAAAACACATATAAAGGTGATTGTTTTGCTTTGAGAATGTTGATGGAGAAGTATAGAGAAGGCCAGAAGGAGTTGCATTGTGTGTTTGTGGATCTGGAGAA
>JAOTRA010000011.1:872425-904932 GCA_026260255.1 Pseudolaguvia tuberculata | reverse complement strand
TATATATATGTGACTATATCACATCAATTTTACTTCTTCTGAACGTTTAGTTTTACATCTGCTTAATAACAATCCATGATGAGTTATCTGCATGTGCAATCTGACAAGCAGCCTCAGTCTCGTCTCGTCTGTTTCAGGAGGATCGTGAACGACACGTACAGGACCGACCTGTGCTTGCTCTACCCTCCTTTCATGATTGCTCTCGGTAACTTCTGTTTTTACCAGATAATAAAAAATTCAGCTATAATGTGTGTATCTTTTTAATAGTCACAGTACAGGATATTAAATACATGTTCAGAATGCTAATAACTTTAACAAAGATTAACTGTAGGTAATTCATACCGTAAGACTTATTACTATTATTATTATTATTATTATTTAATTATTAATACATGTATTGTATCTGAATTAACAGAAAAGTATATAACTATTTTTAATTTACATCTTTATTAAATTTTTTCTGATTTATAATACATTCATTCATTCATCTGTTATACCTGCTTATTCCCTAATTTGGTGTCATGTGGTCTGCTTGAAGCGCTTTGAATGATGAAAAGCAGGAGGGGTACAGCCTGGACAGGCCACCATTCCATCACAGGGCTAGACACACTCTTCAGTGGGCAATTTAGGATTACCAATCAACCTAACATACATATTTTGGACTGTAGGATGAAACCGGAATAAACAATGCAGGGAGAACCGGCAAACTGAAAGACCCTTGCCTGGGAATCGAGCCCTTTGCTGTGAGGCAACACTGCTCACCATTAAGCCAATAAGCTGCCTGATTAGAATTATTATATTTTCACATTTTAACTCCCTTAGAAAATCACCACAATCCTTCACAATTTTTATTTGCTAATAGAGCAATTCAAATAATAAAAAAGAGAGAAAAAATATTGCAACGTCTGATTTTGCCCCAATATTGGGCAGTCTTAATTGTTACGGTTTATAGTATTAAAAGAATAACCGGAACTCGCTTTACCTTGATACTGCTGATAAAAATAGCCGTTAATACAGGAACAGAATAGAGAGAAATAAACAAAACCATTAATTTTACTCAGCAGAAAAAAAGGAATTAAAAATGTAACTTGTGTGTTTCAGCGTGTTTGCACGTGGCATGTGTGGTGCAGCAGAAGGACGCTCGGCAGTGGTTTGCTGAGCTCTCTGTGGATATGGATAAGGTTGGAGGATATTCATAACTATAACGTTAATACATTAATTCTAGGCAATAAACAGTGTTTAATGTCAGCCTGGCACTTTAGCACGTGGATGTTGCCGGAGAGATCCATAATCCACCAATACAGACGACTAGAACATTGTGTTCTATTAAAGTGCATGATTCAGATGGTGGTATTTATTAATCATTCTAGTCAATGTGAATGTTGATTTTAATCTCTAATCTCCCTGCTTCTCTCCCTCTCTCTTTTTTTTTTACTGTATCTTGGAACAGATCCTGGAGATTATCCGAGTAATCCTCAAACTGTACGATCAGTGGAAAAACTTTGATGATCGGAAGGAAATGCCGACTGTGCTTAGCAAAGTGCCTAAACCCAAACCGCCACCCAACAGGTACACAAACAGCATCACAATTCTTATCCAGAACAACTACATTTTTTATTCCATTGAGTTTGTTGGCCCTGAGAATTAAACCATCAGTCTTCTGATCAGCAGTTTAACTGAGCGGATACTTCCTTACTATTTGCTGTACTGTTTTTACTCTTAGCTTGTCTTTTTTAAAAAAGACTTTTATCTGGTATCTGAAGCAGATTTTGAGAACGTTGCGGTTGTCTGTTGCGCCGAGCCGCTTCACTAATGCTAATGTTAGTGGCGCATGCTACTGCATAAAACAAATGTATATGTTACCACTGATTTAATACAATGAAATAGGGATTTCCTTAAATAGAACAGGGGGTGGTACTGGAAGGATCTTTATCAGTGAATTTGTGTGCAGACACCTTTATCCACTACACCACAGCCCAGCACTTGCACTTAATTTTCAAATAAGTTTTTCATTTTTACACCAGACACATTGATCTGTAATAATTAGTGTCAGCAGTGCTGTAAACATACATGATTTTCTTACGGATCAAATGTACTTCACTTCTTATGTGTGTTTCTTCCGCTTTTCTTTTGTCACCATGCAGTGAGAACGACCAGAGCACCAACGGGAATCAGAGCAACTCATACAGCCAGTCCTGAAGCTTTTTACACGCACATACACACTCGCACCACAGCACACCAAGGAGCTCTGCTCAAGTCAACATGTGTAGGTTTTATGGGCCAAGGCATCTGAGAGAGCAGACACCATGTCACTGTATGAAGGCAAGTGTTATATTCTGTTTGGATGCAAAGCATCTCTTAGGTATGGCTCACCCAGCTGGCCATTATGGCCACACACACACACCTGCACACCCGTCTGTTTAACTTTGTTGCTCTTGATGATCCTGATTTTCATAATGACTTGATTGTGTTTATGTATATGTATGTGTAAGAGAAAATATTTGCGTGTGTGTGCGTGCGTTTCTCTTCTATCAGTTTGCATTCCTCAGGGATTTTGGCCACAGGGCCGTGGTGGTAAACTCCTTCATAACTGTGTTTAATACCCCTAGTAGTTCTTCTCTGGTTCCTCACAGGTCGGCATTAGCACTGTGAAGCATACACCACGTTCTTTTACTGTATTTTTCACAACCCACATCTGCAGTTGTACATAATACTTTGTAAATGTGTATGAAAATAATAAAGCTTTAATCTCATTTTACTTTTAATTTTATTACACATCTATGTGCAAATATCAATGATCATTGTCAGCATTTTCAGCTTTTTTATTTCTGATGCCATAATTAAAAAAGTGTTGGCGTTTTTCTCCTTTTTTTTTTTTCTTCTTCTGATGTTTGGTTTATAATATTTACATAAAAATGTCATTTGGTTTGAAATTCTTGGGTATTAGAGGCTTATTCATTAAAGCTGCTGGCACTAAAGTCAAATGTTAAAGTATTCTTTTTCTAGTTCATTAGATGAAAATACAAATCACTAAGCATGGGTACCTCACAGGAGAATCCCGGACATGGGGTCTTCCCATGGGGGAGTTCCCGGAGTTTTCTGTGTTTTGTGTGGGTTTTCAGTGGGTACTCCGGTTTCCTTCCACAGTCCAAAACATGTAGCTAGCTAACAGGCTTTGGGAGATGGGTTTAAACTGATTGTTCAGAAATATTAACCAATTAGCACTCTGCCACTGTTTAAATTCCTTGGACAGCACTACTGATTCTGACTGTAGATTACATTAACATTGCAGCACATAGAAACTGAAATCTGATCAAAAATCTAACATCCACAAGCACGTACTGGACGCAGTGCAGCGAAATGAAGAGAATAAACTGTTGCGAATAAAGTAATTCAACAATTTCTACACAATTTCTTCTTCTGCCGCTTATCCTGAACCGGGTCACGAGAGCAGCAGTCCAAGCAATGATGCCCAGACATCCATTTCTCCAACTCTTCTGGGGGAACCCCGAAGAGTTAGTCCCTCCAGCGAGTCATAGGTCTTTTTCTGGGCCTCCTCTGGGCAGGACATGCCCAGGACAGATGCCCAAACTATCTCAGCTGGCTTCTCTCAATGTGGAGGAGCAGCGGCTTTACTCTGAGCTCCTCACCCTATCTCTGAGAGCTCACAGCCACCCTGCGGAACTCATTCCTGCCGTCTGTATCCAGGATCTTATCCTTTTGGTCATGACCCAAAGCGCATGGCTATAAGTGAGAGTAGGAACATAGATTGACTGGTAAATCGACTAGTTACAGCTTAGCTCCTTCGTCACCATGACTGATCGATACAACGACTGCATTACTGCAGAAGATGCACCAATCCTCCTATCAATATCCAGTTCCATTCTTCCCACACTCGTGAACAAGATACCGAGATACTTAAACTTCTCAACTTGAGGCAAGATCACACTAAATATCAGAATTTAGGTTATGTTGATATGTCTGGTAGTGTTTACACCACCAGAAAAGAACGTATATGCCCTGACGGAAATCAGGGTTCTTTTGTTATAGTGCGTCAGTAGAATATATTTGTTTACATTTCCAACCATTTATTTTGCCATTAATTGTTGTTTGTACAAAGAGTCTGGCAACAGCCAACGATTGGATTCATACAAAGATCCAATAACAAGGAACAGAGGATACTTGAAACAGTTTGTTTCCCACTTCAGTGATCTTTTCTTTAATGTTATTATGTAAATACCTTCTTCACATTACATTGACACAAAGGACTAATAAGCTTAAATAGTCTGACTATGATGAATTATTTGGACATTCATTATGACCAGTCATACGTTGTCAAACACCAAAAGCTCATTTGCATAAAATGATGTAAAACCCGAAACGGATCATAGAATATTTCATTCTCACTCCTGTCAGCAAATCATCTATGTTCTCCGTCTGGAGCGGAAACACAGTTTCCTACTTTTCTAGTAAACACGCTGCTCCGCTTGTAGAGAACGAATCGGTTTCTGTTGAATCAACAGAGTCGGTTCAACAAAATATTGAATCGGTTCACAGAAACCATCAGCCGCATTAAAAAAATAATTTGTTTTTAATTTTTTTTTCTAGTTTTTGTACATCGGACATGTAAAAATGTCATTTTGAGCTATTTGGGGTTTTTTTAATGAGAGGTGTAAATAATTAAATCAATGGATGAATCTTAATGATTATCTTTGATTCACTAAAACGCAAGCTTCAAAAGAATCGAATCTAAACGTGCGCGGCTGAAAAGGGTGTAGCTTCCTGCGTGGTGACGTCACGCCCCAGCATCGGCGGCGAGTGGCTCTGTGTCAGGCACAGGGATCGGGGACAGGGACGGATGTTGAGCTGGTGCTGAGGAACATCCAGAGGGAAGTGATGCCTCCCTTTAAGCCTTTTCGTAAGAAACCCATGACCGAGGACACCGAGCAGCACCTATGAAGCCTCCAGCGGCGACACAGCACGGGGCCGAAGGGCGGAACGAGGAACGTGAGAATGGTGTATTGGCGCGTAGGTTTGGCGTGGAGCCGATCGTGCGTGTTCGACCTCGGCCGCAACAAGAGCTTTTTCCCCTTCGGCCTCTGTAGTTCGGACGAGCATCTTTCGTTTTATGGCTACGTCATCGCGTACCCGCTGCAGGACTACGGCGGCATCATGGCGGCCCTGGGCTCGGACTCATGGTGGCGAAAGACGCTGTACATCACCGGGGGCGCGCTGCTCGCCGCCGCTGCTTATTTACTCCACGAGCTGCTCGTTGTCAGGTTAGCTACCCGGCCGAGTTTGTGGGTAGTCAGTTAGTTCCACCAGACCGTAGAGTGTGTCCACCGATAGTCCTGTTTATTTTACTTTTGGGCGGTGTTTTTGTGCAAACACACTATATTACGTAACGAACCGAAGAGCTGAGTGAGGGAAAGCGCATAATGATGGAGATGTAGGGGTCGTCCTGCTATTGGGAGGACATTATAAGTCACATCAGTGGGAACTGATCGATTCTGCTAGAAAGAAATGTGATACAGGAAGCGAGACTAATTGAATAACCTAATGGACAGTAAATGTTTAGCTTTTATAGTGTGTGTATCCCCCTTTCCCCTCCTAAAACGCTGTGGTTTGATCCGAGGAAGGGCAACATCTCTCCAATGGCTTCTCCCTATAGGAAAATGTCTCCACTGCTGTGTGTGTGTGTGTGACCTTTTGCTGACCTTTATTCGTGTCTTTTTAGGAAAGACGCCTGGATAGTGAATGTCTTTTCTGAAATTTGTGGACATTTCATGCATGTATACATCAACAAAACGCCAGTACAGTATTAATAATAGAATAGAATAGAATAGAATAGAATAGAATAGAATATTCTGAGAGAGCGTTGATGTAGTGAAAAAGCATGTGCACGTTTCAGCACCAGTCTAGTTCAACAGCGACATAACACAAGTCATAACACAGTCTGTGTGTAATGGGAAGAAGTAAAGGAAGGTGTGAATTAGCATTGTTATGATACACGTCACGATACATGGGTCATGATACAGACGTTTTGATCTATTGCCATATAATAAATATTGCAATATTGCCTTCAGTTATTCTCCCATATTTGCTTCTGAGTCAATGGCCGTTTGTGTCAACAACCAACTACAGGAGCGGAGGAAGGTTTTAATGAAATAGGAAAGGTTAGCTCACACTTGGGAGCATTTTGGCTTCACAGGTTAAAGCCATTATGACATCTTTCAGGTAGTTTAGTTTACAGGTCTCAGTATGTTTTACACTTTATTGGCTGACAGAATATTAAGATTTATTAATTTTAAAAGGTCTTTTTAATTACTCAGCGCTAAAAGTGGCTTTTTTGTTGTAATCTTTAAAAGAAATATTGATCCGCTGGCCAAGTGCGAGCCGGGTAAACCAGAGTCCAAAAACATGTACATTAATTTGATTGGTCATTCTAAATTGCCCATAGCAGTAAGTGTGTGTGTTTGTTTGTCTATGTGTGGCCCTGCGATGGACTGGCAACATGTCCAGGTTGTACTCCTGCTTTTTGCCTTATGACCTTGTGACCCTGAATTAAGTGGGTTCGAAGATAAATAAATGAATGATCTGCACCTTGAGTTCTAATCTCTGGTGCATTACTAGTAAATATGGACTGATACACTATTGTAAAAATTGATTGATCTTTTCCCACAGCACTTGGTATGCAAATTGTTCACATTGTAACCATGAAAATGGCGATGAAGGATAGTACAGCAATACAAAACTCTTCTCCCTCCACACAAACACTGTAAGCATGTACACATGAGTTTATCTGCAGGAATGAAAAACAAATCAATTCCATCTACAGTATGTCACAGAAGTGAGTACATCCCTTACATTGTAGTGTAGAAGTAAAATGAATCTCTGTTACAACATAATGTAGTGAATGTACAACGTGTGTAACAGTGTAAATTTGCTGTCTCATTAAAAAAAAAAAAAAAAAAAAACCTCAACACACAGTCATTAATGTCTAAACTCCTGGAAACAAACGTGAGTACATCCCTAAGAAGAAATGTCCAAAGTAGCCATTTTCTCTCTGTTGTCATGAAACTCATTAGTCTCAGGTGTGAATGGGGAGCAGGTGTGTTAATTTAACTGGTAATTAACACACCCCCAATTGAACTGAAAAGAATTGTTGCTCTATATAAAGAGGGTCTAGGCTACAAGAGGATTGATAAGACTTAAAATGAGCTGCACCACATTGGCCAAGGTCTAACAGCAATTTAACAGGACAGATTGCCCTCAGAACAGGCCTTGTCACGGTCAAGCAAGAATTTGAGTGCACATGCTCAGCATCAAATTCAGAGGTGTTTTCTTTTGGGAAATAGATGTATAAGTGCTGCCAGCATTGCTGCATAGGTTGAATGCTCAGACCATACGCAGCACACTGCATCAAATTGGTCTGCATGGCTGTTGTTCTAGAAGGAATCCTCTTCTAAAGATGATGCACAAAAAACAAACAGTTTGCTGAAGGCAAGCAGGCAGGGATTGCTCAATTATTTCTTTCTGTTATGCCGGATGATTGCTGGCAATATTTGACAGGATTTTGTTATAAGATAAACTCCAGCAGTTTCAGTGTGATTCTGGGTTTAATGTTTAAGTGACACCTTAATCTGTTTTGCTTCCAACACTTCTGATGCATTTTAGACACAGTAAACATTCCTCTTCCTCGCCTCCCACTTCAGTCACAGTGAATTCAAGCGCTATGTATGGTTCATCCTATTTCCTAATCTTTCGGGAGACTTCTAATTGTCTCATTATCTCTGTCTTTCTCTGCCTTTCTTTTCATTCCTGTTCAATATTTTTTCCATGGTGTCTCTTATGGCTTTGTAATCTGCACTTCATATATCCTGTGCTGTGTGCTCTTGTTTGGTGTAAAAATCTTCTACTCCCTGTTGCAAAAAACCATGTTCCCTGTGGGGTCACATATGCCCGCCCAACGTAGCTCTGATCTCCCCCGCGGGGGGTGAGCCTTACTTTTGGAGAACCACAGCATTAGTATGACCATGTCCTGCGGTCTTATGAGATCAAGATAAACGTGTTTGTTTCAGTTGTTGTCAAGCGTGCGTAGCGGAAACCAGGTGAGGACTACAAAGACATCTTTGTCTTTCATGGTGGTCTGATTGTCATAGTCTAGGGCTGCATGAGTGCTCCAGGCACGGGGGAGCTACACTTCAAACATGAATGCCAACATGTACTGTGACATATTGAAGCAGAGCATGATCCCCCTCCCTTTGGAGACTGATCCACAGGGCAGTATTCCAACATGATAACAACCCCAAACATACCACTGACCACTGCTTTGTTAAAGAAGCTGAGGGTATAGGGGACCAAGTATGGCATAAAACCAGGCATAAAACTTACTGAGCATCTGTGGGGCATCCTCAAATGGAAAGTGGAAGAAAGTAAGATCTCCAATATCCACTAGCTCCGTGACGATGTCATGGAAAGTTGGAAGAGGACACCAGTGTCAACCTGTGAAGCTCTGGTGAATTTCATCTCCAAGAGGGTTGTGGCAACGCTGGAAAATAATTGATGTTTTTGACCTAATTTGGACATTTCCTCTTAGGGGCATACTCACTTTTGTCTCCAGGGGTTTAGACATTAATGGCTATGTGAGGTTTTTTTTTATCGGACAGCAAATTTACACTGTTACACAAACTATACCATTTACTACTTCACACTGAGTTTCATTTCTTTTTTGTGGTCATAAGATATAATAAATGATTTCACGAAATGTAAGGGGTTTACTCTTGTATATACAGAAAAACACGATAATTTAGCATCATGCTTTTACCCTTATGTACACTTCCAGTACCCTAATCTACCCTGCCATTATCCTAATGTACACTCCCAGTACCCTAATCTACCCTGCCATTATCCTAATGTACACTCCCAGTACCCTAATCTACCCTGCCATTATCCTAATGTACACTCCCAGTACCCTAATGTACCCTGCCATTAGATTAATGTACACTCCCAGTACCCTAATGTACCCTGCCTTTACACTGCCATTTTAAATATCCCTGTGTCAGTTCCATGAAGACATAAATAACTAGTTAAATAACTAATCTAATCTGTGTCCCATTCAATGGGATTCGCCAGGTTTAGCAGGATATGTGCTAACATGTTTTAAAATAAATCCCACAACTAGGGCTAGTTTAAAAACCAGTTTATATACTATCTCACAAGATCTACAAATGTTTCCTCAGCTAACATCTGCACCTGGTAGCCCTTGCTTTGAGAAGTGTACTCCAGAGAGAGCAATTTTTAGGCTGCAATGTATTCTGGGAAATGTATTTTTCTTTATTGGAGGTTATCTATCGTTTTTTTTCTGATGTTGTGCTCTTGTTGCACAGGAAAGAGCAGGAACTGGATTCCAAAGACACAATCATCCTACACCAATTTTCCCGGCCCAAAAATGGTGTCCCTAGCCTGTCCCCTTTTTGCCTCAAGATGGAGACTTACCTGCGAATGGTTGACCTGCCTTACCAGGTGCTTATGTTTAAATTGAAGACACTAATTATGATAAAGGGAAAGATTATACAATTATAAAACCGTTCAGAATATCAATCCTCACATTTCTTTTCTTCCTGTCAGAACGTCTTCGACGGGAAGCTTTCTCCACAGGGGAAGATGCCGTGGCTCGAGTACAACCAGGAGCAAGTGAGCGGTTCTGAGTTCATCATAGACTTCTTGGAGGAGAAGCTGGGTGTGAACCTAAACAGTAATCTGAGTCCTGAGGAGCGCGCCCTGTCACGTGCTATCACCAAAATGGTGGAGGAGCATTTCTACTGGTGAGCTCAAGCATTAAACAAGGATGTGCAGGGTGCAGGGAGAGCTTTTTTTTTCTTTTTTATTACCTTCTACAGGGAATAAGTGAGACAGACAGACAGACAGACAGACAGACAGAGTGAGACGATTTTACATTCCTTTATTAAACCAATTCACTTTATACATGAAATCATTGTGAATCAATAAATAGAATAATGACTAATTACGAATAAGTTAAGCTAACTTAAACATGAGTGATTAAAAGGATAATTTTAACGCTGGTGAAGTTTTCCTTCATCCACAACACTGCCACACTACTTTCAACATCTGCATATTAAACATCTGCATATCATCCCAACTTTAAAATTCATAACAATTCTTGATTTGATTAGTTTGGAGAAAATACTTTCAGCTTCACAGCCTGTGGGTGTAGTTTTATTTCTCAGGCATATCCTGATATAATTAATTGGTTGGCACTAGAACCTCTGTCTCTGAACATATATAAAACCAAGAATACAACATTGAAAAGTAAAATCACCATTAAAAGACATTTAAATTAACAAGAGCGAGACAGAGAGTCAGATAGACTGAAGGGGATTAAGAATATAAAAGAAAAAATAAAAGAAATGGAAAGAATTCAAATAAAATAAAGAGATAAACAAAAGAAAAAGAAGGAAAAGAAGGAAAATAAAAATAGAGAAAAAACAACAGCAATCAAAGAAGGGGAAGGATGATCAAGAAATGAACAAAAGATAAAGGAAATGAAAAAGAAAAGAGAAAAAATAAAGAAAATTTGAATGAAAATAGAAAAAGACAATGGGATAAAATAAAGGAAATGTGGGATTGTAGGAGAGATAATGGAAGAGATAATGGAACAAGAAGAAAGGAGAGAAGAAAAAATGAGGTGCAGGATAAGAGAAGATGAGATGGCATGAGATAAAAAGAGAAATTTGATAGGATGGGAGGAGCAGAGAGAAATAATAGGATGAGAGAAAAATGATAAGGGAGAGATGAAATGAGTGGATGAGAAGATCAACAGGGAGAGAGGATTATAGGAAATATCAGTGATTAGATGAATGGATGCAAAAGACCAAGAGAGACGAGAAAAGAAATGTGATGACAACTGTACCACCTGCATCACCTGGAGACCAAGTTAATTTTTCCTCCTTGTCAACTATTATGGGCGTGGAAATGTTAATTCAGCTGTACAGACAGGTTTTTGTTAGCCAATCAGAGGACAGAGAAATGCTGAATACATTATACATCACCTATCTTAATGGTATTGATTAATATTATTAAAGACTGTTTCTTTAACCAAGAGAAACACTAGGAAATAAAAAGAATAAACTCTTAATAAACAATTTATTGGAACAAATATTATAATTTAAGTTTTAAATGTATATCAGTGCTTCTGATAGTGTTAGACCAGCAGGGAGGAGATTACTGACCATAATGGCCCACCTGTAACGTATTGCAGTAAATCGGATCTATGGATACAGGAACACGCTTTATTTATGTTAGAACAAATAATGCAAACAATAAACAATCCATGATTAATCCCAGAACGTGACATAGGGAAACCAAACGAGAGAGGCAAACATAAAACACTACTCCAGCATAAGCTACAGGCACAGATAATAATACAGCTATGGGAATACAGATACCGAGTACACATACAGGCCACCGCCAATACAAAGTACAATAAACAATAATCTGCCCCGAAGTTAGCAAGGTGCTTCCTTAAATGGTGCATCATTACCTGGACGTCTGACCAGGCCACCAATCCTAGGGCGATGACGGCTTCTGACGTATCTGCTGGAGCGTATCCCAGCGCACATAGGGAAAAATGAAGGGATACACCCTGGACAGGATGTCAGTCCATCTAAGGGCCACACAAACAACCACACACACTCATATTCACGACTATGGACAATTTGGACTCACCAATCAACCTAATGTACATGTTTTTGGACTATGGGAGGAAACCGGAGTACCTGGAGGAAATGCAAAGAGAACATGCAAACTTTGCACAGAAAGAATCCAGGGCCTTCTTGTTGTGAGGTGACTGTGAAAATGTGTCTTCTCTACAGGACATGCCTGAAACAACTCCACCTGAAACGTTTCCCCATTGTATTGTAATAAAACGGAAAGGAACTAAATACCATTTTATTTAACATCCTTCACTGAATATTAAACTTATTTATTATATGAAGGCATGTAGCAAAAAGTTTCAAGATGCACCAATAGAGGGCAGCACTGCTTGACAAAAAGTTTGTTAGCATATGATGTCACTCAAAAAACATTTTTATTTCTACATAATAAAATAAGATATTTGGGGTGCAGTAAATATGTTTTAGTCTGATGTATTTGTGCCCTGTGATGGACTGGTAAGAAGATGAATGAATGAATGAATGAATGAATTAATTAATTAATTAATTAATTAATTTGTGCATGTATTTTTTTGGCCTGTAGCACATCGACACAGTAAAGCACTTTTTCCGTCTGTGTGTTGTAGGACGATAGCCTACTGTCAGTGGGTGGATAACCTGGAGGAAACTCAGAAGATGCTGTCTGTGTCCGGTCCGCTGAGTGAGCTGCTCAAATGGATCCTGAGTTATGTGAATTGCGGCATAGTGAAGCGCGAGATGTACGGCCACGGGATCGGGCGCTTCGCCAAAGAGGAGATCTACACTCTGATGGAGAAGGACATGCGCACTTTGGCCACGCTGCTCGGTGTGTGTGTGTGTGTGTGTGTGTGTGTGTGTGTGTGTGTGTGTGTGTGTGTGTGTGTGTGCGCGCGCGCGTGTGTGCGCGTGTGTGTGTGTGAGTGACAGATCATATTAATGATCTGTAAGATTGTTGTGTCAGTGGGATGTTTTGGTTTGTTGATCATCAACATGGCTGGAGGCGCCCCCCAGTGGGCGCTCAAAAAACGTCAGGTGTGGAAATTTGGGATGAGTGGATGGTAGAACAAGATGTTCTAGATTTTTCCCAACGGATTTAGCTTCTGTGTAGAACATGAGTAAAGCGTTTGTATGTGCCATAAGCAAATGGATAGATTGACTAACCAATGAAAGAGTGGAATAATGTAGGGGCGTCACACTGCACAATGATGGACAACCTACACAATGAACACTGACTGGTGGTGCGGTGCATTAGGGCAGATATTCTTCAACGCAAACATATTTTACAGGTATTATTATTGTATATTTGGGGGGAAAATTAGTAAGTTATAGATTTTTCTTGCAATTAGAATTGCAAATTCAGGAAAAGTGACTGAACCTGTCAAAAAGGCAAATAAATATGACCACATGAATAAATTAATTAACAAGTAATAATAATAATAATTGTTATTATTATTCTCCTTTCGGCTGCTTCCGTTAGGGGACGCCATAGCGGATCGCTCTTCTTCACACTACCCTGTCCTCTACATCTGACTCTTTAACCTCAACTACCTGCATATCTTCCTTCACCACATCCATACACCTTCTCCTTTGTCTTCCTCTTTTCCTCCTGCCCTGCACCTCTATACTCAAAATTCGTCTACCAATATACTGCATGTCCTTCCTCTGCACATGTCCAAACCATCTCAACATAGCCTCTCTCACGCTAATTCCTCTTCTAATCTCTAATTCGCTGTCAGGAGGGTTTGCTGGGGCCTATCCCAGGCACTCTGGACAGGTCACCAAGGCACACATAGATGATCAACTGCTCACATACATTTTTTTGGAATGTGGAAGAAAACCAGAGTACCTGGTGTAAACTCCGGGAGTCGAATCAGAGACCTTCTTGTCATGAGGCGACTTTGCTAACCACTGTGCCACTGCGCCACCCCAGTTCATTCCTTTATCTTCTAACCTGGTTATTCAATAATTCAGGGTCACGGGTCTGCTGGAGCCTATCCCAGCGCATATAGCGCAAAAGGTCGCCAGGATAGGTCGCCAGGCTATGGGTCGCCTGGATAGGTCGCCAGGCTATCTCTGGGCCAAACATAGACGAACAACCACACACATGCACACACTCACTCCTATGGGCAATTTAGAAGCAATCCCAAATGTACATGTTTTTGGACTGTGGGAGGCAATCCAGACAAAAGTGGGGAGAACATGCAAAGTCTGCACAGACAGACCACTTGCCTGGGCCTTATTGCTGTTAGGCAACTGTGCCACCGCTCTGCTCATCTATTCAGTGTTCTACTTAAGCACTATTGTATAACTCTGTTTCTGAGTTCTATAATGCAGGTCTTAACAAGCATTTTATAATTTCAGGAGATAAGAAATACATCATGGGCCCCAAAGTCTCCACGGTTGATGCTGCAGTATTTGGTCATCTTGCCCAGGCTATGTGGACTTTACCTGGCACACGTCTTGAGCAACTGATTAAAGGTGAGCTCACTAACCATGAAGAACAAAGGCAGATCTCTTCAGACTGCTGTTTTTACTCTACACAGTCTCTGCAGGACTAACGTGTGTATTGTGTTTGCTTGGACTTAACCACTACTGGGAGGACCAAGAACATTGACTGAACCTCAGATTTCCAATCATCAATGTCTGATCTCACTACTGTAACTGAATGAACATACAACCACACCACTACATGCCACAATTTAGTTTAGTAGATTATTGTAGAAGATCACATCTGGAATAGGAGTTGACTGACAGGTATAAATGTAGTTTATTATATAGTCCAGCTTACAGTGTTTCATTACACTCTTGTATAGCAGCAGAAGAACATTCTGTAATAAGAAAATAATCTACACTGGAGTGCTGTGATTTAGTTTAAATTTCCCCTGAACCATATTATTAATTACTGAGTAGTGTTTCAGGCTACAGCTGGAGCTGCTGTTAAGAGAAAATGAACACACACACACACATTTCGATCAGGAATTTAGTCACATGGCAGTGTAATTGAGTTTAACCCACAGGGAAGCTCGGCCCCCCAATGAGAGCATAGCAGCTGCATAACTGAAGGATTGCTTCATCTCACTGCTGTTCGGTTTGAGTGCTGAGCCTGGTGGTGATTCTGCCCAGAAAATAAACCCTGCAGATAAAAACAAACATGCATCATGCAACATGCGTTGATATGAGAAACTGATGTGATTGAGAGTTAAACCGGCTTTTTTCCTTTCCTTTCCTTTCGACTATTTTGTAAAAGGTTTCAGCAACAGCACATACTCACGCCGGATGGATGCGCTATGTGCATATCATATAGGGCGAGAGGTTGGGGTACATCCTGGACAGGTCTTCTGAGCTACAGCTTTGCATATTAACTATTAGTTTGGAATAGATAACACCTCATGTAAACACTAAATTGAATTGAAATTACAAAAAAGGTGAAGTTGGAAAAAGGGTGAAGAGGTAAAATATGATAACAGATGAACTGTTCAACCTGTTGAAGCTTGTACAGTATTAAAATGAATCAGTTGTGATTTGACTCTCTGCTCTGACTCTTCTGATTCATGCAGGTGAGTTCATCAATCTGGCCATGTACTGCGAGCGTGTCCGGAGAAAATTTTGGCCAGAGTGGTTTGTGGACGTCGATGACTTTTACTACGACGGCTCGAGCGAGGAGTCTCACTCTCCGTCTCAGCTGCTGGACCTGGGACTGTTTTCCCACAGCGATGGTTTCCAGGAGGAACCCAGCAGCCTGTTGCGTTCAAATACCACACACTCGCTGGACAGCGACCACACTGGACACTCCCTTTTCGATTCGGACATGGACGCCGATTATTCGGAGATGGAACAGGTCAAGTGCTAACTGCTTTGTTCTACATCATCTCACTGGGCATTTCTGTTACATCTCTTGGTCTCAGTAAAGAGGAAGTTTGAGGATGACAAACGGGACCAAACAATGGAAAAGTAAAAGGTGTGCAATATTATCGTTGATTATGAGGACGTGGACCAATTTGCAAGTAGGGCTGGGTAGGTTATTAAATTACAATAATAATAGAAGTCAAACAGTCAGGTGACCTGGGTCACATGACTTGTAGATGATCGTACATAAAAATCTATTTTTTTACCAGTTTCATTTTATTTTTTTTAGTTTGGACATGAAATTAAAATATTACATCATAGTATAACAGCTCAGATATGTTGATGTCATGTTTTTCCCAACCCTACTTGCATTTGAGGTTCAAAAAAAGAAGGGGGGCAACTAGGTCAAATTACCAAGCAATTTTGTACAGAAAGAGATGGATAGAAAGTTGAAGTAGTGAACAATAGCGCCACCACCGAATCGTTCCCTACATCATGACGGTTCACTGCTGCTTGCCATCCAAAAAACTCACCTCCTGTTTTAAGATGTGTCTGATTGAATGGATGATAGGAAGTCAGTTATACTGGTAAACATTTTTCCCTTTAAATACAACAACAACAAAAAAACTGTCCAGGTTGGAATTTTCTACAAATCGATTTTGGTCATCATGACTGAAAGACGGAACAGGATGTGTCACTGTTTATATATCTGCTAATGATATTTTTAAACACATTAATCATTCTGGAACTTTCCCCTTTCCCATTTTAACCATACTCCGGACCGATTCTCATCGTGTTTGTCTATGTGTGTGTGTGTATGTGTGTGTGTGTGTGTGTGTGTGTTTGTGTGTTTGTTTCTGCTGATGCATGCTGTTCAACTAAACCATCATAGAACTCATGAAAAAAGGGAGCAGAGGGAGACATTTCTGTCAGTAATAACGAGCTGATGTGTTGTAGAGACGGTTCAATTGATTTCAATTGGAATGTTGAAACATCCATACATCAGTTATAGCTGACGTTTTACAATGGGTTCAAACTGTGCACGTTTGGTCAAGGTTTGTGCAACAAATTTAGAAAGATTCCTATAATCTGATGCTTTTAGATGCTTTCAGATTTCAGATGCTTTCCTGCAGTGTGAATCATTCTACAAATACTGTTGGGCTTGTTAATAAGATAAAAACCCTACCCCCGTGACCTTTGAATTAGAGAATAATCGGGTAAGAAGATTAATGAGTGAATGAATGAATGAATGAACAATTAGTTATATTTACTAGTTACTTCTTACATATAGATAATAAGATGCATTTTATAAGTAACTAAGAATCAGGGAAATTGACTATTGTGTTCCTTTTTCAAAGATATTTAAATATAGTAAATAATTTGACTTCCCTCAATATTACATAGAATTAAATTGACACTGAATTGGATAAATTATAAAAACATGGTAGGCAAGTCTACACTATTGTAATGTTATGGTCATGTGAAAATGTGATTGGATTCAGTAGATTAAAATTACTCTTGCTCTAAATCCTGTAGTGTCTACCAATTTCGTTCCTACTACCAGTAACCAACCACCGGAAACACAAACCTAAAGAATCGTGTGTGTGTGTGTGTGTGTGTGTGTGTGTGTGTGTGTGTGTGTGTGTGTGTTTATTTGCTCACTCTTATAAACAGTGTATTCCTCAATCTCACATTAAGTGGCTTCAGGGCAGAAGTTTTAAACTCTTGGTAGCAGTTCAGGTAGGCAACCTTTAGTTTTATCTAGTAATAACTGACAGGATGATAGAGAAAAAATTAGTGCGCAATATCCAGAGAGTCTCTTGTGAGATCAGATCTCAGATTAAAAGTAAAAGTAAAAGAGCACATTTTATATCTACTACTTTTGTGAAGGAATGCTAACACATTGAAATATATTTTTCCTCTCTACTGGATAGTCTGACCGATAGGACAAAGGTATAATTTGGTAGCCTGACACGATAGTACCGGTGCATCTGCCAAGCAATTTTGCTGCTGAGTTAGTCATGGACAATGATTTATATGTCATGGTACACGTGAAATAAAAATATCTATTATTGTTAACAATTTCTATGTACCGCCATATTGCCGTGTGAATCTGATACCGATGTCATTGTAGCATTGAAAAAAAACTAATTTAAATTTGACCAGATAAGTTGGATGCGATCCTCACATCATAAACAAAAGCCAATGTAAAATATTTGTCTGTCATTAAACCGGCAGATATAAGAAACTACCTTTTTTTACACCAAAGGAAAAATGAAATGAAGGCAAACTATTTTTTGATCTCAATACCATGAACAATAACAACAATAACAACAGTTTAGATTTTGCCTGTGTATTAATAGTAATAGTAATGTTTTTTCTACAGCACTGAAGAAACTGTAGTTTTAACTGTAGTTTACTTTATTCAAAGTTAATCACTATCAAAGATCTGACGAAATAGCATTAAAAGCATGAAATCTCATAAAAACAGCAGACAGTTAGTTTGGCATTTGGCAGACGCTCTTATCCAGAGCCACTTACATTTGGTCTCTTTTTTACCACGGAGCAATTGTAGTTTAAGGGCCTTGCTCAAGGGCCCACCGTGATTGCTTGGTGGAGATGGGAACCGAACCCCAGTCTTTCTGGTATTAGTCCATTACCTTAACCACTAGACTACCACATCCCACTGGAGTAATTACAGCTTAGTGTAATTACATGACCAGGGAATTATAGCATTTTTATAATTCATATGGAATTATAAATTCATATGGAATTTACTTTAATTACATTTACATTTGCAGCATTTGGCAGATGCCCTTATCCAGACCAATTTATATCTCATTTAATTCAAGTGAGCAGTAGGTGGGGCAAAAGTGTTAGGGGGAGGGGTAGTGGTAATCTGGGGCCCAAGGGATTAAACAGTTGCTGGTAATTTAGGCTGTATCTTAATCTGCAGATTTTAATGCTCAATTTCTATTTGGAGAGTTTTTTATGACGTCATGCTTGAAAGCTGCCCCGTATCCGATACCTGTATTTACACTACAACCCGATGTAGCGGTACTAACCGGAAAAGGAAGAGAAAGCGGCACTTTATTTAGTGAACACAATGGACAAGAATGAAATAAAATCGATCTTTTGCTATGAAATATGTATCAAAATACACAGTTCAGTTAAATCTCGCTGTGTCCACCTACGCTGACGTCATCGCCTATTCAGTGACGTCCGACTAGCAATAACATCCGATCTGTCTATTTCCTTTAGGACACATGATACATGCGGTGTAAATATAAGCCTAGTGGTGCTGGGAATCGAACCTATAATCATCCGTATTGCAAGTGAACACTTAAATGGTTCAACTTTAATCAAGTATCACGTGACTCTTCTCCTCCTGTCCGTGGATGAAGCGTTCTCTCTTTTTTTTGTCGGTTTGACGCGGTTTTGCGGATCCGTTTTAGTTTCTGCTGGTGATTCCGACAGCGCCATCTCGCGAGGCAGCAATGACGTCATGTACAAACAACCTATTGCCCCCCCCCTCCCCAACTCTGTCTCCCTCCCTGTTGAAGCATCTTGTGCCTGATGCAAGCGACTTTCCATCATCTGTTTCTCTTTTTCACTCTTCATCAGTGTTTGGGTTTCTGCTGACTTTACGTTAATAGAAATTTCAATTATTGATTTTGTGGTTTATTGATTTATTGTTTTATTTGTGAAATAATAATCGGACATTATTCTACAATATTTTATTAAGTTTTATGAATATAAAAATAATGCGTTGCTATCACGTTGCTATCATTTCAAAGTGAATGACGGCCAAATGACGGCCTTGTTTAAATGTAAATGTGATCCTTTATTTTATTCATAAATCACTGATCAAATCTTAAAACAAGAATTATGTGAAGGAAACAACAACAACAACAACAACAACAACAACAACAACAACAACCATGGCATTTACCGGAAGTCACTGAAAAACCAAATGACCAGGAACAGAAATGTGTGTGTGTGTGTGTGTGTGTGTGTGTGTGTGTGTGTGTGTTGACTGGGCTTACTTTTACATATATGTCATTGGGAAGGGGATCCTGTATACGATGAACACTGTACAATAATTTGAACTCGGTTCTTCCTGTGATTGTAGAAGGTTTCTCCAACCGAATGACTGACTGTGTGAAAACTAAACACAAATAATCGAAGAAAAATTGCATTAAACTATAGCTGTGCAAATTTTACTTTGCTGTTTTTAGTTTATTTTACACACGGACACATCCACATCGGCATCACTATTCTGTTGCTTTTAGCACCACCCAGTGTTGTGTCTGTGCATTGCAGAATGTCCATAGTAGTGTTCCTAATTCCTGTTTATTCCATGCTGCAGTTATAATATGAATTCAGTCACAAACACAAAATAGAGACTCATAACTGATTGACTTTAAATTGGATGATGATTATTAACGGGATGGAGAATTCATTCTTCTCACAACTTCTTACCTCGCTTTAGGACGTTATAGACACTCAATAAAGCAATTACAATTGGCGGCTAGTTTTTTTGTCTGCATGTTTATTTCTGCGATATAGATAGCTACTTTGAGGTTTATATTTCTGTAGATACTGTAAACATTCAATACTAAACCATTTACTAAAATAATAGAACATCCCTTCTATAATCCTTTCTCTTGTTCTAATGATAAGATTGCCTTTAACCTTTGGCTGACATGCATCACATATTGCCTTTATGTTCACAGTATAGAAAGAGATCAAAATGGGGGAGACAGTGAGAAGGAAAGTGGAGGGTGTGGGAGCCAAGCTGGATTCAAACCCGGGTTGCCAGAAAGCATGCGGGCCCAGTGCCTTAACCCACTACACCATAGCAGGATTATCACACGGGCAGAAACAACTACCTTTTTAATGTTATGAGAATTATGTTATTAATTAGGCCTTTATTAATAACCGTTAATATAGTACAATGTGTGCTTAAAATATGAGGATTGCTAGTTTATATTTCTTCTGGACTAAAAGGAAAGCAGAGAGGCTAAAGCCCACAATATTATCCCCAATGTCTACCAACCAACCCACCCAATGGACACAAACTCAACCCTGTTCCACTATGACAATGTCCCCATGCAAAAAAACCCTGATCTCCATGAAGCCATGCTATTGTTTTGAATGTTTTGGAGTTAAAGATCTCTTAGGTTTTCTATAGTAAAAAGCTCCGACTGACTAGTGGAGAGGTGTGTAGGTTTTTACAGGGTGAAACTACATCTGGAATATTTAAAATTCACATATGGAGGTGATGTTTACAGTAAGTGTCCTAATAATTTTGCCTTTCACAGTTATCTTTGTTGTTAATAAAAAGCCAAAATGTGATAATGACCAAATATATTAGATTTATTTAATCTTAATTTATTAACTAATTATCTGGAACTGAAATGTAAAACCAATGAATACCATGGTTACATTACAGTGATCATAACATATAGTTATAGTTACATATTAATTACTGCAAAGTGAGATACTTTATTTCAAAAATTCCATTTTTGGAGATTATGGTCAGAGCAGGTTACAGGGTCAGCCATGATCTCAACCACATCATATCTAGTGCAGACCTAAGGGCCTTGCTTAGGAACCCGACAGTGGCAGCATAGCAGTATAGGGTTTATTAACCAGGAGCATTAAGAAGTATAATCAGGCAATTTAAGGTAGCATGTTATCTTTCAGTGAGGTGATAAAAGTCTATTTATTTTCCGTGTTTCCTTTTTTATTTTGAATTAAATATAAGACGGATTCTTTCTGTGCGCTAGGTGGCGCGCGTGAACTGACCCGTATCCGTTTAGCCTTTGCGCACTCGTGATTATTGTGAAACAGAAATGAACTATTTTTTAAATAAAAGAAAAATATTATTAAACAGTTGACCTGATAAGCAGAGACCCATAAGGATGAGGATATCTCTTACCGCTATAGCAGGATGTAAACTGAGGAAAACCGAGGTCGGACCTCGGATCACTTTCTCAGACATACAAAACACAACAGATTAAAGTAAGAATTGTCAAATAGTTTATGAATACAGATACAAAAAACTTCACAGCTTTAATCACAGCGTTCCATGGTTGTTCTTCTGGTTGTTTTTTGGGGATTTACAAATTAGGAGTGAACGATATCATCGTAAGCATGTTCAGGATGTTCGGTATCTCACAGCAAAACATTCAGGCCTTAGTGGTGGATCAGGCCAGAGTTGGTTTCCTATACAAACCCTTTGGTGCAGACAATACCCTGTTTATTATTATTATTATTATTATTATTATTATTATTATTATTATTATTATTATTATTATTATTATTATTATTATGCCATCATTTTAACTAGACCTACTTGAAACTTAAATTATTCTTTTGACAATAAATGGTCGTACCACATGCATGTCATTATATAATCCGGTTTTATTGATTTGATGATTATAAGGGTTGCTGAATAAATCGAACACGATTATATTGGAAGGAATCCTGAATATGGATTATGGCGAATTAAATTAAAGATAATCTCAATCCGGTATGTACTTTTGTTTTCCCTGATTGCTGTATTGTAAACAATGCATTTGCGATTAATCAGTAAATTCATTGTACATTCACTGATAGATTTAGATCTATCCATCCATCCATACATCCATCCATCCATTCAGCTAAACCTACTCATAGTCTTCCAAAACTTAAAAAATCTAAATTCATGAAAGCAGGTAAATCAGATTGATATATGACGTAATGTTAAAAGAAGGAATGTGTGATAAGAAGAGCTGAAAATTGTCTTGCCATGACTGTAGTCCTATTCTAACAGTGAAGAATGAATCATTCACAGAGATGAATCAAAGGATAAAGAACATTTGGACATGGATTTCCAACTGGTCATCGAAATTAAAGATAAACACTGCTATATTCAGTACTGCAGCAGAGCCGAGTGTTTACCCGAGTGTTTACCCGAGTGTTTACCCGAGTTTTTAAAGAAGAGTCCACCCGCTGTTTGTAGTTATCTTCAGGTCACCTGAATTCTGTTGTGTTGCCAGATATTTGCTACGTGTAAATATGTGTGTGTGTGTGTGTGTGTGTGTGTGTGTGTGTGTGTGTGTGTGTAATCACTGATGACGCTGATAAAAACCTGAGGATGAAATTAACGGGAATGAATTAAATAATTCCAATTAAATAACGGGAATTATGAGAAATAATAATAATAATAATAATAATCATAATAATAATAATAATAATAATAATAATATCAACCTCGCGGAAAAAAACTACCGATTATTAAAGCACTAGCATGTTGTTTAAAAGCAAGAGTTTCCTTTAATGACCAAAAAAAGATATTAAAATTGTGCAAGTTGTCGGTCAAGTATATTAAAAAATCCAGACTCATTGCTCGTCTCACAGGCTTTATAGGGCTACATCGAAATTGTGCTTTGGCTGCGATATGCGAGCATGAACAAACAATATCGACAGAAAAAAAAAATAATAATAATAATAAGAAGAAGAATTCAACCCATGATGCTTTAAGCAACCTTGTTTTCGATGAGACGAAGAATAGTTTTGGTAAGGATAAGGATGAGAATGGTGGAAGGTTTTCCACTGAACACAGGGCTGCTGTCGAATATTTTCTCTGACAAGAATAAGAAGGCAGGAAAGGCGCATTGTGTTCACAGGAAGGGGTCAATAGAACATTTTGGTTGCCTAAACAAGAGATAAATACAAAACACAAACAAGTATAAATATACATTAATATGACGCTGCAATAAGGAGCTTATAGTTCATTTCCATCACAGTAAGACCTGGTCGGTAAAAGAGTATTTTTTCATTATTATTATTATTATTATTATTATTATTATTATTATTATTATTATTATTATTATTATTATCATCATCATCAATATCTCAATTTTCTGGTCTAGTTTAATAAAATTCTTTACAAATACATAGCTCCATGGACGAGCCTTAAATTATACTGGTTTCCTTAATTAAATTGTCAAAATGGCCAGGTATCTGTTGGCAGACAATACCATGATGATCTAGCTACACACGAACCCTTTAATAGTCAATTGTTCAACTACCGGATTTCTTTTCAACATCCAATGATAACTGCATTTCTCCCACAACAGCGTTTAATTAAGCCTTAACAATCCTGGATCTAAACTGTGCTTATTCTGACACTCGGTATAATTACTAGCTCCTATATTCTGCTTGCACGCACAGCCTCGTCCTTTTGGCCAGATTTGCCTGAATGCTGGGATGTAATCATAGCTCACACTGGCACGGATTTCTGTTCGACGCACCAGCAGCGCGAATTCGTGACCTGCATAAAGCCGGACTGCTTTGCGGTGTGCAGTGTGTTGGGAAACAGCATTTAGCAGCCTTTTGTTTGGATCAAGACCTAAACACCAGCGTCAGGCGTTACTACACAAAAGAGGTAGACTGAGCACGTAGCTAATTCATAATAACAATAATAATAATAATAACAATAATAATAATAATAATAATAATAATAATAATAAGTTAACGGAGCGCGTTGACACATTTGGTGGCCCTGACAGGGTATGTTTTTAACACCCTTTGCTTAGCTCTCGACCCCAGATCCTTCCACAAGTTCAAAGCTGGAATAAAGCGGGTTTTGTCCTGGTTCTGCGCCTGTTTGGGTTTCCGTAAAGCGCGAGCGTCTTATGCGACACTTGCGTCCCGTCGCCCGCCCTTGTCCGCATTGTTCGGGCAACAACATGAAACACCTCTGCGGTGTCACGTAGGCTGTAGTGCAGCTCGGTCCACCGTGAACGGGCCGTTGTAACGTAGACAAAGACACGGTCCGAGCTTGTGCAGGTGGTGAAAAAAATCACGGAAAATCCCCCCAGTCGCTCCCGAAAATCATGGAACCGGTGTCCGATCGCCGTGATGTGGCGGCGTGTCCCCGTACACGTCCTTGTTGTCTGCTAATGGGGCACACTGAGGCGTCATCCGCTTTTCTTTTTGCCGCCTGTTGCAGAACCAGACTCGCACGACCTCCTTGTCCAACTGAAGACTGTCCGCCAGAGCGTTAATCTCGGCCGCACCGGGTTTCGGACACTTTAGGAAATGGCTCTCCAACGCGCCCTTGACACCCACTTCAATAGAGGTGCGTTTTTTCCTCTTCCTGCCCTGTGCGGCGATTTTGTCCAGGCTCGTAGGGCTGCCTGAAGTTGAGTCGGCCTCCTCGAGCCACTTGTTTAGCAAAGGCTTGAGCTTGCACATGTTCTTGAAACTGAGCTGCAAAGCCTCGAACCTGCAGATAGTGGTTTGTGAAAACACGTTACCGTAAAGCGTACCGAGCGCCAAGCCCACGTCGGCCTGCGTGAAGCCGAGCTTGATGCGTCGTTGCTTGAACTGCTTTGCGAAGTGCTCCAGGTCGTCGGATGTGGGCACGTCGTCATCCGATTGCTCTTGTTGTCCTGGACGGTGGCTCGGCGCGTGTCCGTGCTCGCTAATGCGCGGGCTCGGTTCGTCCTCGTGTGCCTCGCTTAGGGCATTTGCGTGGTGATGCATTCCCTGCTCGCCTCCGTATCCCGGCTGTGAATAGATCATACTCGGTCCGTTTGCGCTCGTCATGCTGGACATGTGCGCCGTTGTGCTCGCCCTCCAGTGATGGTCCTGGTGATGCGTGCCCTCATGTACCAAATGAGCCGCTCGCGATTGTTGTTGCTGTTGCGGCTGCAGACTCGGCGACTGCTGGAGCTCGTCTCCGTCGCCGTGCAGCGCGGGCTTAATGTCCTGCTCGGACCATGGAGAGCCGTCGCCTTGTGAGAGCGCCGCTAGCCACTGGTGCGCGTGGCCGAGCGGGTTGGCGGCGCTCTGGAGCGTGGTGTAGTCGCTGTGCAGCAGGCTGGACGCGTCCCTGTAAGCTGGCGCCTGCTGCATGCTTCCCGCTTCGGACGCGCTCGACGTCAGGAGGCGGTAGTGGTTGGACGCCGCGGTCGCCATAGCCTCCAGCAGGGCGCAGAAAGAGAGAGAGAGTGAAAGAACCACAGAGGGAGAGTCGAGGGGGGCTTTGCTCGCGTCGACGCGTTTCACGCTTACTTTTTTGTGCCACAGGCGGCTCCCCAGTGCCGTGTGAAGGCGCGCGCCTTGCGTTACTGCCCCACTCCGCTCGTGATTGGACAGATAAGCTTGACAGACGCGGTTGCCCCTGACAGCGACGCGTTCATTGGTCACTGGAGATGCCAGAACCACTTGCGCTCCTGGAGAACGGTGCTTGAAGTTTTGCGCGAGGCTGCGCGCCAACAGACAGAAGATCTGGAACCTGTACCATATAAAATCAGCAAAATGCAGCTTCCAACACTTCCTGAGAGTGAAAGCAACTGTGAACTGTCACGTTACATGAGGTGATTTCTTGGTTCATGAGTTGCACAGGGTTCTTTAAGTTTCTTAGGCTGATTTTTCAAGCAAGACTGCATCTGATTACCCAATAAACCTCGAATATTAAATTCAATTAAATCATGTGAACGCGTGCATACTCATCTGTAGTCAAAGTTTTTTGTTTCTCTATGTTACACTTATTAAACGGTAAACGAGTTAAATATTTTTAAAGAAAGGGTTCTTTAAGATATTTCCTCTCTTCTTCTTCTTCTTCTTCTTCTTCTTCTTCTTTCCCCTGATGATAATAATAAAACCTTTTATTATTAATATTATTATTTCTTTTTTAAACACACATTCTCCCCTTTATACAGTACCTTAACCCAGTCAGAGTGCACTGTGGGACATATTTCTCAGGCCTGTGCGTGTTGCTATGGAGAGATGTGAATGAAAACAACACCGCCCACGTCACATCTGCTGGAGCCGCTTCTCTGAGCGCATTTTAAACGACACAAAGAGTAAGAAAAAAAGGGAAAAAACAGAGGGCAGCTCCAGCCGCGGGGCCGAAAAGAGGTGAATGTGCTCCTGTCTAAAAGTGTAGGCTTTGCTCCTTTGTCAACATTCAGAACGCACGGCCTTTGCACGTCCAGAAAGCCTAGGAGACACTTTATTTCTGCAAAAACTTAATCCAGCCCATCTGCGTTTACTCTCACCTGAATGTACAAAGTCTGCGGACTTTTTTTGTACATTCCAAAAAGTTAACAAGGAGACTATTTGTTATACTGCACTGTTTAGAACTGTTATTTATTTATATTCTTTGATATGATCACAATAACTTCCAGATAAATGTTTAGGGACTAAATAAAGTTAAGCACCACAAACTGGAAAAAAAAATTCAACAGTATCACATAGAGAAAAGAATAAAAAAAATATCGTGATGAAAAATTTGTCCTTGTATTAACATGTTAATTGAACATGTAATAAACAAACAAATAAATAAATAAATTATTATTATTATTATTATTATTATTATTATTTTATTTTATTTTTTTTAATTAGTGTTAGCGATGGCGTAGTGGTTAGCACGGTCAATTCACAACAAGAAGGTCACGGGTTCGATTCCCGGGCCGGGTATCTTTCTCTGCGGAGTTTCCTCCCATGCACAGTCCAAAAACATGCAGATTAGGTCGTTTAGGTGATTCTAAATTAGGGAACAAGCGAGTAAGATGAATGAATTATTATTGTTATTATGAGTAGAAATAGTACACATTTCATTTCTAAATAAAAGCGCATTTTATTTTTTTAAATCTGAACCATATACGTATTATTCGATATATATAAAATATATTATACAATATATAACGACCACCCTTAACTTACCTTATAATACGACCACCCTTAACTTACAGCGAATACACTGGAAGTGAAAATCGCGCTGAACAATATGCGCAAGCCGCTGAAGCAGAAGGAACATTTGCGGTAATCGGGGAGTAATTGTTCTAATTACAAGCCGTCAACTGGAAGACAGTCGTGTGAGTCGAGCCACAGAACACATTACTATAATAGAGTAATATGCAAACTGTGGACGGTTCAATTACGTGGACTTAATAACATATAAATGATGCGCAACTTGTTATAAAGAGCCGCAAACCAAACCAGTCCACGATTCTTTCCCTTTCTAAATTCGCAGTCTGCTCTGCTCTGCGCTGGTTTTCATTCTCCTCCTTAAAGTTGGCCTACAAATTACTAGTCGAGTGTCTGAGCATTAAATGAACAGTAATTATATCGACCCCATGCTGCAACGATTCAATTTCTCATGGTCTAATTGGCTGAAAGGCGTTTGTTAGCTGCCCAAAGCCTCGGAAAGCCTAATAGAATGTTTTGAAACACGAACATGCAAACACCCATATGGAGATGCTAGTTAATAACAGAGAACCTTCCCACAACGTTCTCTAACTTTCTGTAGAAAAAAAAAAGCCTTCTAAACCTTTCTTATAATAATATCCATGTTCCCATCATATGCTAACAGTCAGGCCAAATTTTTATCTCTCACAGAAAGGTGGGCAGACAGATACTTCCCTGGAGAATGAAGGGATGAATAAGCACAAATTCAGGAAATATTAGCATCTTTTTAAAGTTGGAGTGAAGTTTGGGTCAAATAATTAATTAGATAATTAATTAATTAATTAATTAATTAATTAATTAATTAATTAATTAATTCATTCATTCATTCATTCATTCATTCATTAATTCATTCATTCATTCATTCATTCATTAATCTTCTTACTTCCACGTATTCCCTAATTCGATACTAAAATATAATATTATGAAGAAATTATTTATTTACATTACAAATTGTCTGTCAAACGTCTTGTGTAGATAGCCGGACAGACAAACAGACAGACACATACACAAATAGATAGATAGATAGATAGATAGATAGATAGATAGATAGATAGATAGATAGATAGAGGGATGAATGGACAGACAGACGGACGGATGCACAGACAGACAGACAGATAGATAGATAGATAGATAGATAGATAGATAGATAGATAGATAGATAGATTGTTGCAAGTAAACATTCTTTGAACAATGTTCCCAGGTCTTGAAAACTTATGCTGTTATTGATACACGAGGGAGAATAATAATAAAAAGGAATAATGTTCTACCCACGTTAATCTGGCCTTTTTACATTTTGGGATATTTCCAGTGACATTTCCAAACCCAACCCAGATTGTTTGAAAGACATTAATGTGTTACCCAGGTGTGTGCTGACGTTGAAGGGTTCTGTGTGACACTAAATCAGTTCACAGTGATACCTTTAGATACTTTTCATTGTATCTATGCAATTAACTGCAAACAATATAAAGCAAAGTGAATTGTCAAGAATTTATTTGGACATTGGATATTTATTAACACAACATATTTCCATCCAGCGCAGTAGTGTTAGCTGCACATCAGTCCTTTGAAAAAGATCATGATTTATATGTTTATAAAATGAATTAAGCTGAACTGTAGATACATTTTTCAGGTTTCTTTCCAGTGCTTGAGTTTCTCTCAGAACCTCCTGCCAATCTAGACAGAGATGGTGTGAGGTGAGCCATGTTGTAGATATGAGTGAGGTTGAGTTAGTCGGGCCCACTGTCCCACATTCACATGCAATTAGGCTTCACAAAAGCCTTGTTAAATGTGTAATCCTGGGACTCTTTTCCCTTTGATAGTGTTGGCCAGCTGTAGGGGGATAGGCATTATTCTCATTATAAAAGACCTTTAGCTTAGCTCAGTGCAAACGGTTCCCACTGAGTACATCAACAGTGGGGTCTCTCTCTCTCTCTCTCTCTCTCTCTCTCTCTCTCTCTCACACACACACAAGTTTTCCAAAATGGTTCAGTAGGTTAGGTACGATTTTTACAACATTAAAAATCAGTCTGATTTGCTACTATTTTACGTCTTTCTCAATTTTACATTTTGAAATGATAAAATTTTTTTAATTGTCCCTATCAGTCAAGTAGCGCCATCAAAACCCCCCAGCAAATATTATTAATCAGCCTGCTGACAAGAATGATATTTTAATGAACACCCCAGATGTTTTCCAAATTACACTTGTTTGATCATGTTCTAAAAATTACTGTAAATCTGATGTATATTCCAGAATTTGGCAGACGCCCTGATCCTGAGATTTTTTTTAACCAAAGCAGAGTTCAGATCAGTAGCTCAACACTAATTAGTAAACTTAAACATTTGCCCCTCACCTGTGTTATACGTTAAGTTACAAATGAGAAAATCACTTTTTATTTACAAATTTCTGTCCGGTGTTCGAATCCTAGGCCGGGATCTTTCTGTGCTGAGTTTGCACGTTCTCCCCGCGCTTGCGTGGATTTCTTCTGGGTACTCCGATTTCCTCCCACAGTCAAAAAACATGCAGATTAGGTGATTGGTGATTCTAAATTGTCCATAGGAGTGAATGTTTGTGTGAACTGTTGTTTGTCTATGTGTTGCCCTGAGATGGACTGATGTCCCGTCCAGGGTGCACCCCTGCCTCTCGCCCTATGTGTGCTGGGATGGGCACAGCAGACCCCCGTGACCCAGAATTAGGGAATAAGCGGGTAAGAAGATGAATGAATGAATTAATTTCTCTTGCATAATCCAAAGTTTCTCTCTAGGCAAGGCATTGAAATAATTCCCAAAACGAATAAATATAATCTGTATAAAATTGTTTGCCAGACAAATTATACTGTATATACAGTGGTGTGAAAAAGTGTTGGCAAACTTACTGATTTCCAATTTTTAAGTGTGTAATTCAGCCACATTGGAAGGTTTTCGAGCATGAACCTCCATTTTAAGGTCATGCCACAGCATCTCAAAGGGATTCAAGTCAGGACTTTGACTAGGTCATTCCAAAGTCTTTCTTTTGTTTTTCTTCAGCCATTCAGAGGTGGACTTGCTGGTGTGTTTTGGATCATTGTCTGGCAGCAGAACCCAAGTTCGTTTGAGCTTGAGGTCACAAACAGATGGCCGGACATTCCCCTTCAGGATTTTTTGGTAGACAGCAGAATTCATGGTTACATTTATCTCAGCAAGTCTTCCAGGTCCTGAAGCAGCAAAACTGCCCCCAGACCATCACACTACCACCATATTTTACTGTCTGTATGATGTTCTTTTTCTGAAATGCGGTGTTACTTTTACGCCAGATGTAATGGGACACACACCTTCCAAAAAGTTAACCTTTTGTCTCCTCAGTCCACAGAGTATTTTCCCAAAAGTTTCGGGGATCATCAAGATGTTTTCTGGTAAAACTGAGACGAGCCTTTATGTTCTTTTTGCTCATCAGCGGTTTTCGTCTCGGAACTCTGCCATGCAGACCATTTTTGTCCCCAGTCTCTTTCTTATGGTAGAGTCATGAACATTGACCTTTGATTGAGGCAAGTGAGGCCTGCAGTTCTTTGGATGTTGTTGTGGGGTCTTTTGTGACTTCTTGGATGAGTCGTCGCTGCGCTCTTGGGGTAATTTTGGTCATCCGTCCATTCCTGGGAAGGTTCTCCACTGTTCCATGTTTTGGCCATTTGTGGATAATGGCTCTCACTGTGGTTCTCTGGAGTCCCAAAGCTTTAGAAATGGCTTTATAACCTTTTCCAGACTGAAAGATCTCAATTACTTTCTTTCTCATTTGTTTCTAAATTTCTTTGGATTTCGGCATGATGTCTAGCTTTTCAAGATCTTTCGGTCTCCTTCACTTTGTCAGGCAGGTTCTATTTAAGAGACTTCTTGATTGCAAACAGGTGTGGCAGTAATCAGGCCTGAGTGTGGCTAAAGAAATTGAACTCAGGTGTGATAAACCACAGTTAAGTTATGTTTTAACAAGGGGCCATGTTGTTTTGGGTTTTGATTTCCCTTAATAATAAAAACCTTCATTTAAAAACTGTGTTTTGTGTTCACTCATGTTTTCTTTGAATAATATTTACATTTGTTTGATGATCTGAAACATTAAAATGTGACAAACATGCAAAAAGATTGAAAATGGGCCAACTCTTTTTCACACCACTGTAACTACAATGCTTTAAATCATATGAGTGATAACATAACATTGACATGAAGCATCATCGCTGAATAGGATTATTCTTGAAACCCGTCTGCAGACTGATCCTTTTTAAAATGTCCAATTAAAAACAGAGGCAACTTACATCATGTGGCTAACAGGGGGCTACCAAGAGTACATACAATGACAGACTGGGTTTCTTTCTTGATTTATTTCCATCAGACAATGCTAATTATAAAATATTGCAATATTACATAATAAAAAAACAGTAATTCAGGTTTCGGAATGCATATATGGGTAAAATATTAATATGATGTAATAAAACATTAATAAGATGGAAGTAACATAGATTAGTGGCAGGCAGTGCAGTTGGTACCTGGGCCTTGGAGGTTTACCGGACTGATACACCTCATCACAATTATAGAAACCATTAATACTATACAAACACACAATATAACAAAGTGTGGAATTACAGAGCGAGACATTTGATAAGCAAAAAACCTGATAACACAACCCCAAACCTGTATACTAGAACCACAATTGTACCAGCTACATCAGCTGAAGCAGTTCAGAATAATTGAAATCATCACATGACATCACAAAATCATAAAGAAATGAAATAAAATATATAACACATATAAAGGCTGTAAGTCAATGTTACGGGTCGCGCCACTGGTCTGCAAGTGAATAAACTCTTTACCTGGCTGAGACAAGCTAATTATCTTCAGGATTAACCAAACTCTCTCCAGGATGGCTAAACTTTTCTAGATATCACCGCCTTAAGAGCAGAATAAGTACATTTTTCCTCCTCCGTCAGATATTGTGGGAGTAAGAAGTCTAATTCAATGTATGCCGATCTCTACAGATGTGTTTCGCTTTTTTAAAAGGAACAGAAAATCTGACAACCATGTACATTTTTGCTAGTTATGATGGATTCACAGCTTTCTGAAGGGTGAACACCCTGGACAGTTTGCCAGTCCATCACAAGACACCACACACACACACACACACACACACACACACACACACACACACACACACACACACACACACACACACACACA
>JAOTRA010000011.1:821152-831473 GCA_026260255.1 Pseudolaguvia tuberculata | reverse complement strand
ATATAAGCACACAGTTGTCTATGTGAATGTTTTTGTATATTGTATCATTACATTAATCCTTCACTGGAACTGGGAGACTCCAACACTGTTCCAGCATGACAATAAACCAGAACACAAAAACCCTGAACTGTGTTATAACATGTTGTGCTGTTATCAGATATTAGTTAATATATCATTCTGTTTTCATATGAAAATTATTTATGAGCTGACTCATAACTCCTTCATGAAGTTGGAAGAGTTGGTGCCTAAAACAGTAACGTGTTTTATAAGAGCACTTAAGAATCTCCATTAGGGGAAACACTGCTGCTAAACATTTACTTCATTCTCAAGCATCCAATGAGGTAACACAGGTTTAAATGTCTGTATCTGAAACACCCCCTTTAGGAAGCCTGTAAAGATCTCTGTTCTTTTGAAGGCTTTTTGTGGTAATTAGCAGAAGATAAATTTATATAATGTAAAACTTATATACAGGGGATTCTAACAACATTCTTTATACATTCAGTATTTAAAAGTCATATTTTCAGATTTTTTTTTACCAAAATGGCAAGATTTTTAATTATTTAATAACATTTGTTACACATTTTTATGGATCACAAGTTATTACAGGACATAATTATTTTCTGTAAAAGGTTTATTATATAGATGAAAGTCATGATTTTGTTTGTTGACAGTGGATTTATTCTATCATGTATAATTGTGCAATCAAATTCCCATTTCTTATAGCAAAATTTTATCTCTGATAAAATATTTTAAACTAAAACGTTTTAGACTAAATGTTATTTTGTAAAAATGTCAAAGTGGTTAAAACAGTTGATCACTGACCGCATCCCTTCAAAATCTTTTGGAGTCATGTGCTCTTGTGCATTTATACACTTAAACTTTTTGGCCAAAAAGTTCAATTACAATTCAGTTTCTGTCATGATATACGTAATGTACCTTATTGATATTGAAATTCTTTTTTATTTGCTTATCCCATCTTAGTAAGTTGAGGTCAGAGCGCAGTGTCAGCTATTGTACAGTGCCCAGGAAGCTGTACAATTAAAAAAAAAGCATATTTTCTCGTCCTAGATATTTCATACACTGTGAAGGAATGGTAGGTTAGTGTGTGTGTGTGTGTGTGTGTGTGTGTGTGTGTGTGTGTGTGTGTGTGTGTGTGTGTGTGTGTTTAGAAAAAGGAACGGGAGTGTAAAGCTCATTAGCTTTGTCCTTGCTGGTGTAACACTGTTTAACCGAGTAAGCACTAACAAGAGGCCAAACTTTGTTGTTTTTCAATTAAATGTTGACGTGTGACACTAACGAAATACTTCACAGAAATCATTTATTTTTACTGGTATCCCATCACATTAGATTGTTTCCTTCCGATTGTTTCTTCTCCGCCAACCTTATTTCACCCATTACACCAGCCCAAGGTTGCACCTGTAACTCAGACTAAACAGTATTAACAGAGATTTAGGGAGACAGATGTAGATGTAAGACAGACAGACATAATGTAAGAGTACAGAAAAAGTTATTTTTTCTTTTTTTCTTTGTTCTGTGCAAAGTTTACATCTTCTTCCCGCACTAGCGTGGGTTTCCTCCAGGTACTCCGGTTTCCTCCTACAGTTAAAAAACATGTATATTAGGTTGATTGGTGATTCTAAATTTCCCATAGGAGTTTCCCATAGGAATGTGAGTGTGAGTGGTGTTTGTGCCCTGTGTTGGACTGGCGATCTGCCCTAGGTGTCCTCCGGCTTTTCGCCCAATATGTACTGAGATAGGCACCAGCGGACCCTCATTAAGAAGATGAATAAATTAAATTAGTTTAAACCGTAGCAATTTTACTATAGCGAGAGAGAGAGGGGGGGGGGCCTTTTGGTAAACATATTTATTAATTCATATTTTGTATAAAAATATACCATAGCCCTAATTAGGCATCACAGGCAGAGGGCGCCACTTCCTCTTTATCAAAGGAAAGAGGAAAACGTATGAATGACTTGGCACCGAATTGCCCGGGTGGCACACGAGCCAGCACACAATTGTACCCCCATGATAAACCTGAGCAGTAGTTTAAGGGATTATTTGGTTAATGAAATTTGGAAATGATTAACCTGTAAAAGACATTCCTCCGAATCCAACTCGAAGTAGCTCATCATCATCATCATCCGAGATGGGAAATTACTGGGAATGGACACAAATCCCTGAGTTTACTTGTACTGTCATTTCTCCTGTTTGGAGGGGGTGGGTAAGGGGGGTGTCTTTGAAGTCACTAAGGGGTCATAGAGTCACTTAGTCAGTTAAAATAAGTCGGATCGTTACAGGCCACCAGTAAGAACACATATGCTCCTGAAAATGGCACCGCTAACGTCCAACGACGCATACGTTCGCATTAATTAGTAGCCTCGGACCGTAACTCTACGACCGGTTACTATATTCATACATTATTATAAAAAATCCGCCATCGTTTAGTTTTTGAATGCAAACATTACGTTAGATAATGGATGAGTCCGCTTTTAGTCACGTGCACATCACGCGTTATCCAGACCCGGCCTCCTTACACACGCTCACACGCACGTACGCACGCACACCTGTACGTGGTGACAGACACACACGATGACGAATATGATATGATTACGCACTAATTTTCCGGCCACGGCTTCTGGGGTCATGTGGTTACCGTAACACTACGGCTCAGTTTGCGCATTCCTCCTTACACAGCCGGAAGCCAGTGCTATTTCAGCCAAGGAAGATCGGGGGTATAGTTGGAATTGAACTTAAAGAAAGCACCTAAACCAAATTGATATGAATTACACTGGGTAGTTATACATTGAAAAAGGTGATATCACAAATTATGGCGCAAATGTTCAGGTAGAGAGAGTTTGCGCGTTATTTGTGTCATATCAAATAATGGGGATTTGGGGGTTTCTGTTGCAGTTCATTGAAAGAGAATTTAAAAAAAAATAAGAAGAATATTTTTTTAAACAAGTCTACATGAAAATTACCATGATGGACTGTGTACGCTTGATCGGACCACTGCGTTAAGCCGCACTAAACATCAACTTTGACACGTTCTTACAAAAAGGAAAAAACTGTAGACACGCCCACCGCCGTGGAGACCAATCAAATGCGCTCAAATGGAGTTTCAACCTCAGTGCGCTGCCCGAGTGACCGACAGTTGAAACCCCTCGAGCGCACCGTTTTAGATTGGCGGCGTCACGTATTCGATTGAAAGATTTTAAAAATATATATATATAGAAAAAAAACTTTGATAGTGAAACTTTTTTGAAAGCCATCAGGAAGCAGAATCGGAAGTTTTTTTTTAAATTCAGCAACTGAAGATACTATTTTTTTTTGTTTTTTTTTTACCGGGTACTCGAGGTTTTTGCGCTAAGGGGTTGCCAGCTTTTGATTACTGTGCCACCAGAGCTCAGAGTTACATCAGACTCCGACTTTCCCCATAGAACTGTTTCATCTTCGAAATAAATAAAATAAAAATCAGAGTCTGAATGACAAGTCAGATCATGGAAATATGTTTCTACTGTGATGTGGATTGTAAAGCCGTTTGAGCAGAAGCTCCTTTTAAATCGGGACCATGTGAGTGGATTCGCGTCGTGGCTTCTGACGTTTCTGGATATTTTAAAAATCATCGGCAACAGTTGAACCCGACGTTCTGTGCTTTCCGTCTTTTCCATCAGGTGTCTTGACACATGGGACCAGTATGGGACTTTAATCTGATTTTCTTTCCTCCCTGCTCCGCGCATTTAGGAGACTCCATCCATGTCTGCGCTCTTTTCTGAGACTCTTTCTGATGCTTTTGAACAAGTTCGCCTATCCTACGATAGGATTTTAAACAGACTTTCGCGTTGCGTCATGTCAGTCATGAACTTGACCGTGCGCTTGTTGCAGTTGTTTTGTGTGACGCTCCTTTATTTCTCTGCAGTCAAGGTAAGTTTTGCTTGTGCGCTCTGATACTGTGAACTTTTTTAAGTCATGCGTTAGAGATCACACCAAGTCGCGGGTTTGACAAGGACGTCCTTGTCACTGAGGTCACTGACCGCGCTCTTGTCAACGCCTCCTAGAATTGCTAGTATCCTAATGGAAATGAAGCCTGCTTATTCTGATCACGCTTTTCCTTTCAGATAGCGATCGAGTACTTGAAGGTTGAATGTAATTACCCGTGTGTGTGGGTGTGTGTGTGTGTGCGCGTGCGTTCGTGCATGTATATGTGCGTGCGTCTATGTGTGCGTGCGTGCGTGTGTTTGTTCTTGCATAGGAGAGAGTGATTTTTTTTGAAGGCCTCGTCAGAGCCACCTTGGTAATATTAAAGGCGCCGTGTTCTTATGGAGCTGGGCCAGTCCAAACTTAATTCCCTTTACAATTATAAAAAAAACAGAAAAATTTATGTTTGATTATTACATAAATGATTGAAAACCACCAGAAAAAAAGAATAATTAATTTAATTTAACTTTTCATGGACTAAAAATTATTCTACAAGCAAGAATATGAATACATTAAAGTCCATGTGTTCTTCTCAGACAGATCATAACCCTTTGTTTGCTGTTACTTCTTAAAAACTTTCATCAGAATGAATGGGTAGAAGTGGTAGTGCAGTGGTTTACATGGTGGACTTCAATTTGAATTGAATTGCCACCGATGGGCCCCCTAAGTAAGGCATTTAATCCCAAATTGCTAAACTGTATCAATAAAATAAAGTCACTCTGGGTAAGGACATCTGACAAATGTTATAAAAGTAAACTTTTTTTATTGTTTGATCTCATCTACTAAATCCTCTACAACATAATGATTTATAACAGCAACAGTCCTCATTTCTTCACACACTTTGTTTTAAACAGTATATCTAAGCAGAAGATTAAACGCTCCAATGGCAACAGCAAAATCCCCAACAATCTCTACAGTGTTCTAGGTGTTCAGCTCTGTGACAGTGTAAATCCATTCATCTCTCCATGTCTGTCCATCCATCCATCCATCCATCCATCCATCCATCCATCCATCCATCCATCCATCCATTGTTTATTCCTAATCAGGGTCACGAGGATCTGTTGGAGTCTATCCCAGCTGTCAGGGGGGGGGGGGGGTGAGCAGTCCATTACAGGGACACATAAAAACAAACAACTCCTTAATTACACACACACACACTTACCCTAATGGGCAATTTAAAACTTGGAGTAAACTCACACAAGCATGGGGAGAACATGTAAACTCCACACAGAAGTGAAGGGGGATACCAGCCTGAGACCTTTGTGCTTTGAGGAAACAGTGCTAACCACTGAGCTACCATTCTGCCCTACAGTCAACGGCTAATTATTATAGAAGAGCAAAAAGGCAAATGCTTCACATGGAGAGCAGTGGATTGTACTTTTAATAAAATTAAGAAATCAATTGCTTCTCGTTTAGGTGAAGTAATAACTGAAGCTGGTTCAGAAGTAAGAACATCTGAGTTTATACCTTAAATCTGTTCATTCTCCATTTTGAAAGTTTAAAGATGCATTTCTGTATTTCAGTTTGTTTGTTTTTTTTGAAAACTGTACTACTTTGCAAGTCAAAGCATGACGGAACACGACACCAAGCCTTTAGTGGGAGGGTTTGACAAGCAGATCATTGTTTGAGATTGGAGATCAGGCAAAGTGTTTGCGCGTCCCTAATTTTACAAAATAAAAAAAAAATGCATGACAGCGTGTGAAATGCAACATTGAAGCTTTTTAGTGTCCTTTGGTCAAACTGTATTTTATTTGAATAAAGGAGATTCTAGTATTTGCATGTCAAAAACCATACTAGACAAATTGCTGATATTTTGTCTTGCAGATTAGTAAATGTTAACCGCTAGAACGTTTAATTGAGCTGGCTTTGGCAGCAGTCCTAAAATGACGTCACTGGAGGATCTGACATGCAATGAATGGCAGAAGTTGCATCAAGCACTGATATTTGCATGGCATTTCAGTAGCTTTTATGATAGACACCAAGATACAAACTAGTCTTAAAACAGATTGTTGCAGACGGAACATTCGATTTTCATGGTTGCTCTGATTTTGCTTATTTAATTTTGAATGAAATGATTTTAATTCAGGTTCTGACAAATATAATTTCACATTTTTCCCCACAGAGTGCTTATATCCCCAAAGGGAATGGAGCAAGCTCAAATGAGGGTAAGTCCCAAGAATTATACTCTATAGTTCCTCCCAGGGAACAAGTTTAAATTTGCATGAATAGGGTGCCCTCTACTGGACAGATAGTTAATTTTAGTTAATTTTAGTTAAGTTAACTTGTGCATGGCTTCTCACACTCAATACCTGCACCGCAGATGTATTATATGACCATCAAAAAATGTTATGTGACTGTGTGGATTTATGATGTAATGTGATGAGGAGGTCTGGGGTGCTGTTGGTGTTCAAGGTCATCCCAGTGAGATTGATTCAGGAGTCAGGACCCCAAAATATCCAGAACACAGCATTTCTACATAGAGATTAGGGGTTTGGTGCACATTTACACTGTTCTTATGAATCCCATGGCTTGTGGAGTACACATTTATTTTACCATACTGGTAAGGTAGTTACAATCTTTGACAATATAGTGTATTTATATTAAAAAGAATATATTTTCTATATTATTATGTTTAAGATTTCTAAAGATTTATATAAAGGTATAATAAAGGACCCAAGGATCTCTCCAGATCCAGATTACTTCTGTTCTTTGACATAATAAACTTATCACATCGACACAAGTTGCTTAACTAAGCAAACTGCCTTTTTGCATTCTGTTGTTGCAAAAGACCTTCATTTCTAAGATTCACAGACACAAATTTCTATTTTAAAAAGCTTGGATAGCAGACGTCTTACAATTAATTTCCCAGATAAGAGAGGAAGTTAGTTTTTTAACATTGATACTTCTGCCTGTCTATCTGTCAATTATAATATGCACGATGTAGGCTATCATTCGCGATGAACTGGAAGCCTTACTGAACCCCAGAACTCCCCACTAATACATCATCATTAGTGGGCTGGTCCAACTAATACTATTGGAACTGAATGAATACAAATCTACACAGTCACCTGACCCACATTTAGTGGAAAGACTTTTAAGGGGGGTTTTACAGGAGAAAGAGTAAGACTAACGTCAGCAAAAAAACGTACACATGTATGTAATTGTCCGGTGTCCCATTATTTCTTGTATGGTAGAAACATAATAAAATAAGGTCATTTTGAAAATGTAAAGCCCACATGTCACAAGCTCAAAACTAGACTTTCTGACTAACAGATAAAAACTCTTCATTATCAACTGTCTAACACAGCTAAAATTTTATCCCCCTGCAGTCATACCCTTTACTGATGTCTACAATAAGTCAATGTGCCGGCCACGGGAGATGCTAGTGGATGTCCATCAGGAGTATCCTGATGACATTGAGCACATTTTCATTCCGTCCTGTGTGGTTCTCATGCGATGTGCCGGCTGCTGCAACGATGAGATGTTGGAGTGCAAACCCACAGCAACACGCAACATCACTATGGAGGTCAGAAAATGACTTACTGAAACTTTTACAAGGAGAATTGATCTGCTTTGATTATGTATCTTTGTCTCCTGCATGTGTTGTGTTTCCTGTATAGTTTTGAATTTGTCCTGATTTTTAAAATTTCTAATTTGTAAGGTTAGAAATTTTAGCCACTTAGTATTATAGAATAAATATACTAACATACAAAATGCAGACTATTTAAAGGTTTTTAGATGTCAACCACAATGCATCAATCAATTAAATATCCTCAAAGTACACCCATTAAAAAGTAGTTCTCGGAATTATGACACTATCTGGTATCAATTATTATGAATGACTTAGCATTATTGTAAATGTAATTAGAAGCGTAACCACGAATCAAAAGGAACAGAGGCATCGATTACAATTTGAATGATATGACGTATCGATAAAATATTGACAAGATATCGCTATGTGCTACCTTTATTTTTCACATTGTCATTCTTCCATTCATGTTATATGTTTTGATTGTCTATTCACAATCAGGTTGTTAAAAGTAGAATATCAAAATATGCATAAATATAGATGTGGTTTAATATAGATATATGGTTTATCATTTTTGTGCCAGTCTGTGTATCTGGAATAAACGTGTTAGAGAGTTGTTTATGGTTCATTGGAGATTATGGTTGATGGTATCACAGTTCATGTGATCTAAAAGTTAAATTGAAGTAAACCAAAACAAAACCTCTAGTCAAATGCTGACAGTTGCATACACAGAATGATTTAATATGATATACTGCATTCTAGCCAGCTGAACTTAATCAGTTAATCAACTGTGCTTTAATGATGACAGGTGTGTACTGACTCCTATTTAAAATGAGTTTCAATGTGATGGCTTCATTTGAAGACAGCCATATTCCCAGTTAGAAGACACGTATGCAACCATATTCATTAATTCGTTCGTTCGTTCATTCATTCATTCATTCATTCATTCATTCATTCATTCATTCATTCATTCATTCATTCATTCATCTTCTTGCCCACTTATTCCCTAATTTGGGGTTATGGGGATCTGCTGGCACCTATCCCAGCATACATAGAGCACACACCCTGGACCGGTCATCAGTCCATCGCAGGGCTGCAACCATATTATTTTATTCTTTTAAATTTTTAGTTCCCCACATCTAAATGATTTTAGTTTAGTTTGTCTTTTATTAAATTGTATAGGTTACAGCTTACATTAAAGATGGAAAAATGTCTGAAATTATTTATTATGGTTTAATTTTTTCTAACATAAAAACCTGCCATTTCAACAGGGGTCTGTAGACTTTGGATATCCACTGGAAAAAAGACAGTATTTAACTGTAAATGAAAAAAATTAAAAATTAGTTGTTTGTTTTATGCTTTTGAAACTTTATGAAACATTAATGTGTAACTGCATCTAAAGCGGTAGCAGTGTGTGTTGGCTCACCAGGGAATTGGGACACCCAATTTGTACTTGTACCCTTTAACAATAACAAACAAATGAGGGGCACAAGGGGGCAAGAATTGGGACAAGACAGATGATTAGACAAAGATTTATAGAAGACAGGCCCAGGCTGCCATATCTTTCTTTGCTGAATCATGAAATTTGTAAATACAAATTTGGTAGACAGAATTTTACTGTGGATTTTCTGAAGCTGTTTTGTTTATAATTATGATTTACATCATACTAATTAAAAGCCAGTTTAATAGCTTTAAATCTATTATGTTGGAAACCTAATCTCGCATGATTTAAATCATGAGCATGAGACCTTTTTGAGGTTTATCATCATTCGAGGACTTTGACTCATCAATGTACTTTTTTTTGCTAATTTCATGCTAGTCATCTGACTTTCACTGGAATGGTGATGTGTTTCTTTTAGTTCTCGTAATGATTCTGTCATCAATGTTTTTTGGTTTTTTTTGGCCGATAGCAATGGCCGGTTGTTAGTAGAACATGCTAAATTGCTGTTCCGGTAAAATCTAATCTGTGTGCTGTGGGTTTTTTCCATTCTTTTTCCATACTTTTTCCATTTTTTCTTCTCTGAAGAATTTTCTTTTGCTGATTCGTGGTTAAGGTGTTGGACTGCTTATTGGAAGATTAAGGCTTGTTTCCCAGCACCACCAAGCTGACACTGCCTTGGCAAGAACCTTAAGTCTCAATTGCTCAGTTATATAAAAGAGATAAATATTAGTTTATAAGGACGTCCGCCAAATGTAGCATCCTAAATTTAATTCTATTTATTGTTTAATAGACATGTCTGGGCAAAATAATACATCTGTTGTTTATTGGAATGTCTCAATCAGGAATTCCACTAAAGTCTTCAAACAAAAGTTGTTTAACACATCTAGATTTATAATATAGATTTATAATAGGAATAGTGAAATTGAATAACAGGTCTCGCTCGCTTGCGTGGGTTTCCTCCGGGTACTCTGTGTTCCACCCACAGTCCAATAACATGTACATTAGGTTGATTGTTGAGTCTAAATTACCCATAGGAGTGAATGTTGGTGGTTGTTTGTTGGTGTGTGGTGCAATAGACTGCCAACCTGTCCAGGGTGTAGGGAATGAGCGGGTTAGAAGATGAATGAATGATATATTTTCCCAGATTCATCTTTATTTATTTAATCGATATGTTTGTATTATTTAGTAATTTAGTATTTTAGGGTGTTTTAGCCTTTATCCATAGGACAGTCGATGAGGAAAAGTAATTTAGCAAGGGCAGGACCATATCCCTGTGCTGGGATACTCCAACTCTGACCATATTGTCACATCCTACCCCTATCTAATCACTAACCACCATCACCTGCTGATTGGGGATGCGATCAATCAGCCGGGTG
>JAOTRA010000011.1:728103-742129 GCA_026260255.1 Pseudolaguvia tuberculata | reverse complement strand
GTGTGTGTGTGTGTGTGTGTGTGTGTGTGTGTGTGTGTGTGTGTGTGTGTGTGTGTGTGTGTGTGTGTGAGACAGAGCTTTGCAGAGAGCACAATGAATGAACTGCTAGGCTGGTATGGATATGATAAAGTTGATCTGCAAGACTCTGAGGCTGCTGACATTAAGAGTCATAATGGCAGAGCAAGGCGCCACCAGGTATCTGTGCTTAAAGGTGAGAGTTCACACACGTTTCTGTAAGTATGTAGAGACAGTAGAGACAGACTCACACTCTGAAATAGAGGCTGTGCTGGATCCACATAACAACAACCACTTAAAAAGTTTGTAGAATTTTAAGAAGTTATGTAAACTAGAATATATATGATTGGCTCTCAAGGGTTACCAATTGAACGTTTCAATTTCATTTCAAAAGTAATATTAGATGTTGAGATGATTGGATGATTCTTTTTCACTATTTGTTTGTAGTTCATATAAAAACTATAGATTTTCCCATGTTGGATTAGTGTTTTATAAAATTTTATTATTAGCAAGCAGCTTGGAAACTGCAGTGAGCTAAGCCATCACTTTACACTTTTAAATGAAGCATTACTACACTGAAATATCTTCACCTGGTACATGTAGCACTCGAAGATACAGCAACATTCCAAACATTTTATTATGTAAATATTTTATATCAAATGAATTCCAGGCACTGTCAGGATCTCGGTTGGGAATGGGATAATGGTGGTGTTTACAAACTGTGCCCCTAAAACGGGGCTGATTGGTTGCATTAAATTTTCTTAAGCATGTTGAAGTGTACACAGTAAGTCAAGGTGTGTCACATCTCAGTTCTGGATGCTTAGTGCCTTTCAGAGTTTAACTCTAACTCTAATCAAACACACCTGAACCAGCTAAACATGAAACGTACAGGTATGTGTGTTGAGACAAGTTGGAACTAAACTCTGCAGGACACCATCCCTCCAGGGTTGAGATTGAATACCCCTGTAGTAAAAGCTACCATGTGACTCTTGGCTATTAGAAGGTTATATCAGAATATATAATTGGCGATCAGTTTTTATTTTTGTTGAAATGTCGATGTACTATTGATTAATTTCACTTACGAGTGTTGATCAGTTTTATCAGGTTATTGCTTATTTTTTGCATGGTATTCAGTCTTGGGCACAGATTTTGTTATTAAAATGTGTTAATATTTGAAATTCTCAGTGATTTTGGTATCAGTGGTATAGTGTGACGGGCTAATAAAGAACGGATCCAAAGTGCAGGTACTGTTTATTTACAAAACACAGTGAAAGGAAACACGAGAAACATAAACGGAGGAACACTGATAACTAATAATTACGAAGGTTCTCCCGATCGCCGTCAGACAAACAAAAGCAACTTCCTCCTTTGAAAAACACGTCGGGGCATCAGTCCGATCACACAGCACAATATCTCGCAACGCTCATAATGGCGCGTCGCCTTATATAATGCGTCATCATCCTGGAATCATTTAGTTTCCAGGACGACGACGCTACGGGAGGAGGCATGGCCTAGTCGGCTTCCTTACATATAGTTTCTCTGTTTTTTTTCTCACGGCCACGACAGTTCATGTCCTCAAGAACAGATTCTTGTCTCATACCAGTGATTAATTTGTGATGTTACCCTCCAGAACAAATGGTGGCTGAATTCCAATGAATGGAAAACAAAAAGCAACATCATATGAAAGTACTTCTTTTCGGTTACACAGCTCAGTGAATTGCGATAACATCGCTAACTGATCCAGGATCATTGTGGATGCTATTACACTACCCATCAATAAACCAACTGGACAGCTATTTGAATCAGACCACCACGACTACTGAGGACTGTAGTTAAACCTTGTACTGCTTATTATATCTTTTATTGTATGACTTAAATTAAAATAACCTAAAATTCCAAACCATTGATCCTAGTCATGGTGGATTTATGACCTACGAGTACATGCACAGAATTGCACCGTTAAAGTGCAGTCCATCATAGTGCAATGCACACATACATTATATTGAGAATGGTTTGTGGTCACCTGAACATCACAAACACCATATGTATTCCTATTTTATTATTTGATAAAGCTCCATTCTTCTAGTGAGACTTTGCACTCCAATGTGAGCCTTGAATGTGAGCATTCAGCTCTAACACTATTAATAAGATCAGACACGAATGTCAGGTAAGAGGTCACAGTTCACACCAAAGGTGCTCAGTGGTGATCAGGACCATATTTGAACCAACAGTTTAAAGAGGAACCACATATGGATCTGATGGTCAGATGACCACAAATATTTTTGGCAATATAATTTACACACATTTTTTCAGCATTATGTGAAAAAGCTGATGTTGCTATAATTAACAGACACGTGTGCAATGAAGTGAGCTTCATATCAGCCGGATCCTTGTTAGTGTTAAGAATTCTGAAAACACCTTTCAGAAATCTAGTAGAAACGGACTAGAACTAGAGTGACTAAAAATTGTTTCTAGTACTGTGTGCCCTATTAGCCAAAAGCTCTGAGACTAAGACAAGGTTCAACCAATTTATTTTCATAATAAGTACATTTTAAACAGGCTCAGTTTCATGAACTAGCACAGAGTTTCCAATTGAAAAAAAGTAAAGCACAGTCACACACACGTCAATGGACTTCATCTCTTGCAGATTGGTGGACTAGCACTTCCGGGTGATAACGGGCCATTTAAGAAAGCACTGCTTTCACTATGGTGCGAATCCTTGTGTTTACCTTGCCTGAACTTTTACTAGTTTATTTCAGAAGTGCATTCATTGTTTGCCTCCAGAGTGCTACCTTAAATAAAGCGTGTTTCTGCATAGTCTATCCTTCAATCACCATGAACTTGTCATAATAAAAATGTTATTATGCAACAATTATATGCCAGTATGGGATATATAAATCACAAACAGGAGCCAGACGGACGGAAGAACCCTTAATTTATGGGTAAGTACAAACTTTGTAAACAAAACTAAAACCGACAAAACGAAATCGTGCAGCAACGCTGCTCTAACAAACGGTACTTAACGGCTTCGAACAAGGAGACAGACTCAGAGAACAGACGAGGACTCGAACAAGACAGACTCAGAAAGTAGACGAACATATATCCACAAGTACTCACAAAACTGTAACTGTAACTGTACTCACTGTGCGAACACATATATAATAATTCGCGCTCTTGTGAGGTTGGCGCTCATCTTAAATAACGCACCATCACCCGGCTGATTGATCGCATCACCAATCAGCAGGTGATGGTGGTTAGTGATGAGATAGGGGTAGAGCGTGACAGCTGTTATAGCGTTTTAATAGCCAAGAGAAAGTAACGGAAAGTAAATAAATGCATAGCTAAACTTTCAAAAGGTTTTTCTCTGCTTAAATATCGATATGCTAAAGATATAATGATACATGAGACGCAACACAACCAATCAGAGAAACAGGTCTAATTTAATTTTAAAAAACACTAACTATGTTAACAAAATTCCTATTTTTAAAATCATAAAACGTTAAATGTTTTTTGACGACACACCAGTGACAACTGGGCTGTGCTGTGAATCAAATGCTGATCTTCTAATTAGCAGTTTAACACCTTAACTGCTGATACACTACTTTTTTTTTAAATAGAAATATTTATAAATCTATAAAATACAATACATTACATACAAAGGATTTTTTTTTATAACCCCACAGAGAATTCTGACCCGAAACCTACTGTAATAGATAGTAAGATGACGTCTGACTCCTCTATGTCGGCTAAAAACGGGTTGAACTCATCCAGCGGTTTCCCTCTCTCTCCTTCATCATCCTCATTCTCCCCTCCTATGAAGGATCTGCACAGCACACACGTTGTTGTGCCACTCATCAAACCATCAGCAGGTGCATACCACGCTAAACAAAAATGCATCATTATGTGTCATTTATACAGATTTGTAATATCCTCTGTTTGTCTCTGTTAGTGGATGAGCAGCAAAGCATTCAGATTGTGTGTGTCTGGTGTCAGAAAGAGGGGCTTAAACGCTACTCTCTGGTCATGGGATCAGAACTCAAGAGCTTCTGCAGCGAGAAGTGTTTTGCTATGTGCCGACGAGCCTACTTTAAACGTAACAAGGTCAGTAAACTTTTTAAATTTAGTTAAAGTACAAAATCCAAATGAGGTGTGTTGATTTTCCAAACTAAAATGTATAAATTATATGTATTATGTGAAAATGATGGAAATGGAATATAAATGGAAATGGTAGCCCTGTTAGTAAGGTGTTGGATGAGCAATTAAGCAGAAAGTTGTGAGTAAGATCCCGGGACCACCTTGCTGCTACAGCCACTGGATAAGGGTGTTTCTAAAGTTAATGTAAACACACATACACACACACACATACACACACAGACGCATTAAACTCCTATGAGTTTTTTGTTTCTTGCATGGTTGGTTACACTTTAAAGATAACAAACTTGAATAGATTCCACAGACGTCAGAAAGGTTGACCTAATAAACCACATATAAACATTGTAACCAGAATAGATTTGTGTAATCTGAAAAAGCCTCAGACAGCAAAGATTCATGTCTTTAAGATACATAGGTGGCTTAAACGGTAAGACTTCTGATCGTAAGATTGTGGGTTTAACTCCTGACACTGCCAATCTTCTACTTCTGTGCCGCTCAGCAAAGCTCTTAACTTCTCAGATGGATAAATAATGAAAAGTCTCATCTCATTTTCTGATCTCTTATCCAGCATCGGGTCACTTGGGCAGCAGTCCAAGCAGTGACTGCCCAGACATCCATCTCCCCAGACTTCCACTAAGGCGTTCCCAGGTCAACCGAGAGACATAGTCCCTCCAGCGAGTCATAGGTCTTCCTAGATAGTCTGGAAATATAAATAGATATAGCAACATTGGCAACAGTACAGTTTAAGGAATTATCATTAAAACAGATTTAAAATCGAGCTTTAAGATGCTGTTTAACTTTAGTTCAAACTCTCACCTGTTAAAAGTGTCCTTTTTTGTAAATAACTATGGATGCATCAATACCAATGACTGATATCATTTGTCCTGCAACTCACCAAAAGCAATAACAATTTTTTTTTATAGCATCTATGATTATTTTACTGGCAGGTCACCTTGGACACCACTGTCATGTCATGGTCACACAAAATTACAGGGAGAGAAATTTCACGTATTGAGGGTGAAAACCATTTTTATTAAAACAAGAAACCCTATAAGTACTCCAAACCTCTACAGTACAACCACATCTATACCACCTACATCACCTAAAGCAGTTAAGAATCAATAAATATCATTAAATAGATAATAACATTAAAGATATCAATAAAATATATAATACATTTTAAGTTTTACATTTGGTGGAAGAAAGTTTGCAATTTGCCATGCATGTGTTGTCATCATTCATTCATTCATTCATTCATTCATTCATTCTCTAACCATCTTATTCCCTAATTGGGGATCACAGGGTCCACTTGGATCCTATCTCAGTGCACATAAGGCGAACAGGGTTCGCCCTAGACAGGTCACCAGTTCATTTCAAGGCCACACATAGACAAAAAACATACACACTCACTTGGCACTGTTGACTCAGCAGTCAACCTTATGTACATGTTTTTGGACTGTAGGAGGAAACCGGAGTACCCGGAGAAAACCCACACAAACACAGAGAACATGCAAACGCACCAAAACCCAGGATCATTGTCATCATTAATTTGGAAATATTCTCATACCTTTTACAAGTATTTGACATCACAAGTATCAGTTTCTGATATCAGGGTTTTGAGTTGAGCTCAGTTTCAGGTGCATCCCTACTTTTAATAATATATTTATTTGAAAATACTGTTTTGCAATATAGCAAAAATTTCATTTCAATAATTCTTTCAGTTCAGCTCAGCCATGTTTACTTCTTAATCCTTACTGAATATACTATCACCTCTGGGAGTCATTAAGGGGACATTAGGTCAGAAAAACATACATTTATGCGGTGGTAAGGACACAGAGAGCCTATCCCCCCGAATTAGGGAATAAGCGGGTAAGAAGATGAATGATTGAATAAAATTAATTATATTCATTCTCCAGATGTGTAAAATGTGTAGCTGCAGAGCTGTCCGATCAACTGATTCATCATTTGGATCTCCTGCACATCATCTCTCACCTGTTTATGGTTTAAGATATCTTTCTGCAACAAAGCTAGCTGTAAAAAGGGGTCAGAAATGGAATAGTAGAGTTAACCCAAAGAGAGAGAGAGAGAGAGAGAGAGGGAGGGAGAAATGATGGAAAATCAAGTCAGAGCCTGTTTGAGAGGAAGGAGTAAAGGCTGCCATGGGGAGAGTGGTGTCCTCTTGCAGCACATACTTTACCGCAACAGCATCAGGTTTCACACTCCATACACCAGCGAGACGGGGGAGAGCACCGGGTACAGTCAACACAGGATCAACTTTCTGCAATCTGGAGCAGCAACTACACACACTCACAGTAACACAGTGTGTAGTCACCATATACACATCCACCCACAGAGCTGGTTTTCACCAAGAATATTCAAACATAAAAAGTTCTGCAATTAAGCAATATCTGATATTTTATATTTTAGTAAAATATTTTTTGAAATACAGTTTCTGCATCTCTTTTTGTATTAACAGGCACAAAATGAGAACCGGCATAGTGAACTTTCTTCTTCTTCTCCTCCTCCTGGGCAAACAGAGGAAACAACCCCTCAGCTCATGCTTAAGATGAACTGCAACACACGAGTAAGTGCTCATAAGTTAAGGTTGTGTCAACTAATTAAGTTTTTTTGTTATTAGTTGACATTTTTGCTATAATTGGGTATCATTTTGCACTGGGTAATGAGCGGAATTCGCTATGTCATCACTGAGAGACTGGAATCGTTATCTAGTTTAGTTTAGCTTAAATTTTGTTTTAATTCCACAGTGTATAGCAGTCTATATCTACAGTATATCAATAAATGTTGATATTGTTAGATGTAAGACTGAATTAGAGATGTGATTCAATTCTACGTCTATCAGAATCAAAATCACAATTTTTCAACATGCACAGTTGTTGATCTGTTATTAGATTCAGTGGTACCTGTAATGTTATGTGCACCATGCCATAAATAAAACTGACCTTGTTAATGCTATGAATGTATGTATATTCTGCCTTTTCGGTCAGACAGCAGGAAGAGCATCTTTTGTCAACCACTTTTGAATAAACTAACACTTGGTAACACTTATGCTAATGCTAATATCTTTGCTAGTACTCCGCTTTTTAAAAATGGTGCTCACTGACATCATTGGTCAATGGTGCCCACTGACGTCAAGACCAACAAGTTTTCAGGGCCGGTTAACAGCCAGGATCTGGGCAAGGGCCAAGGACTTTTTCCGGTAAAAAGCACAGCCTAGTTCCAGTTAGGGCACTGGCCCCTGCACTTTCCCTAGTGAACAAGGTAATCTGTTCAATCAACACAGAACCGCAGCCAAACTATAGTTGATCCAGCATCAGTTAAAATAGTGGTAAAGGCATTTTAGGATTTGGTTTTTCCACGATGCAGTCTGCCAAAAAATAAATCTATCACCATAGGCTAACTTTCATTCAAAGCAGGGTTAGATGTCTGAAAATAGCTACCTTCCTGTTTAATGGACGTTTTAATGGTATTTGAGACAAGAAGGACCAGGCTTATTGGCAGTAGAGGTTCAGTTTTATAAATCAGAAATTGAATAGTATTATCTACATTAAAAACTGTAACAAACTGTGGTTATTGTTATGATGTAAAGATTAAAACAAAGTTTAAAGCTGTAAGGCAAATCTTTGTTTCAAAATGAAACAAGTGTTTGTTTATGCTTCTTTGAAATAATTAACATTAACATTTAGATTCTAAATTTTTCAGGTATGTGATTGGTGTAAACATGTACGTCACACCAAATACCTGGACTTAGGTGCAGGTGATGACAGGCTACAGTTTTGCAGTACCAAGTGCCTTAACCAGTATAAAATGGACATTTTCTACCGAGAAGCTCGAGCTGCACTTACAACATCTGGCTCTAGTCCGAGCCAGCCTGAGAATGAGAATCGTCCAACTGGAGAATGTGAGTCCCTGCTGACCCCAGAATCATGGAACAACCCGCCCATGGAGTGCAATAGCAAGGAAACTGTGCCACCCAAAATTTCCACACCTGTGTCATCCTCAGTTAGATCATCTGTGTTGGCTCACCAAAGGGATAGAGAGAGCGCTGCTTCTTCTCGGCTCCAGAGTGTAACTCACATGTCTACTCCCCCACCCCAAGTTGTTGCCGAGCAATCATGGGTGATACAAAAGCCCCAATCCTTTAACCGGGCACCTATCCATGCAGAGCCCCGAAACTCTGGATCCAGCTCTCACCAAAGACCCTCAAACACATCTCCACAGGTACACACACCTGCGGTTCACCCAGCTCCACCACCTCAGCTCTTACACCCTTATCCAGCATCAATGATACCTTGTTCACCCACCTACCCTCATCCCTTTCCCTCCCTTATGCCAACTCTGGGTCTGCCATGTCCACAACCGACTGTCCTAGTGCCATATCCAATTATAGTTCCTTTCCCAGTTCCTGTGCCAATTCCCATACCAATCCCAATGACCTCAGAGGCTGTAGGACAGGACAAAGTTTTTCCTAACCACAAGGAAAAAGACAGGACAGAAAGAGATGCAGGCTCCATCACTCCTGGAGAGCAGATGTCTGAAAATCAGGAGACTAGTAATGGTATCTTAGTGAAACATATAGTAAAGACTGAACAGATTTCATCTCCAGACCCATTTTCTCCGGCTTTCTCATCACACACAACTTTTCCAATCTTACCTCCTCAACCACTTTTCACTAACTCACCAGAAAATAAGAGCCAAGAAGTTAGGCAGCGACAGGTGATACAAAGAGCAATATGCAGAGTGAAGCAGGAAGATGAAATAGAGTATGACCTTAATAAGCAGACAGGGGTCGAACAAGAGAATGGATGGAGCAGAAATAGGGATGAGGATTATTGCATTGCACAAAAAATGTCTTCTAAAGCTTACATAAGCACTTTAAAGCACACATCCAGTTCAGCCGCTGAAAACTCTTCCCCAGTGGACTCGCCAAATGCACGGACTTCCATCATTCTACAGACAGCACCCAACACAGCATCTGTAGTCACATCCACTGCTTCTGTCTTATTTAACAACACACTTTCCAACTCAGTTTACTCTTTTAACTCCTCAACATGCATAGCTGACCCAGAACAACAAAGAAGCTCTGACCAAGATCTGTCCCCACTTCGTGAATCTGAGGACGTAAAAGAGAATGTCTTAGGACAGCTGGATCCTAGCATGAACTGTTCCTTCCCAGCAATGCAAACAGAACGCCAAACAGACCAATCAGAAGAGAGCAAGGGGGGTGCTATAGACTGTGATGCTCTCACAGCTGATGAACACGCTTATGCACGATCTATCCCTCCAAAATTACGAGAAAAGAACGCACACACGATCGCTCTGGCAACTGCACACACACTTTCTCACATGGTAACACACAATTGGGAAAAGAACTTAAATGTGCACGCAGCAACTTTTGATCAAACTGGTATGCACACTGAAATAGAACCGTCTTTGAAGAGGAGATGCCTGAGGATCAGAGACCAGAACAAATAAAGAACAGGTATTTACACTCATTTACAACTGAACAAATGTGCATACTATATACAGACACAATGTGGTGTTCGATTTACAATCAGCTCTTCCAAAAACAAAAATAGGTTATGCAGATATTTATTTGTCAGCATGCTTACCAACCACAATGACTTTACATTTACAGCATTTTGCAGATGTCCTTTTGCAGAGCAATTTACATTTATCTCTTTATATAACTGAGCAATTAGGTTTTTAAATAGTCTTGCTCAGCGGCTTGGCGGTGCTTGGAATTAAATCTCTGCCTTTTGGTATGGGTCCACCACCTTAAACACTAAGCCTTCCCTGTAATTGTCTTGAGGTTATAATATAACATAATCATAAGTCATTAGAACACAATACAATAAATAACAAAAAGAATTGGGACAGCTATCCATCACAGTCTCCCTCTTCCTCATATAATAACCTTTGATAGATTTGTATCGTTTAGCCGTGAGCTACTAGATGTGTGTATTAGCACATGACATTTATTTTGTTATATTTACTTGTAGATATTTATAAAAATTGTTGTTTAACTGTTCTCACTAAAGTTAATTTTTATTCAAATAATTTAGTTTAAGGGTGGCATGGTGGCGTAGTGGTTAGCACGGTCGCCTCACAACAAGAAAGTCCAGGGTTTGATTCCCAGGCAAAGGGTCATTTCATGCGGAATGTGCATATTCTTCTCGCATTTGCATGGGTTTCTTCTGGGTTCTCCGGTTTCCTCTCACAGTCCAAAAACATGTACATTAGTTTGATTGGTAAATCTAAATTACCCATAGGAGTGAGCATGTGTGTGTGTGTGGTTGTTCATCTATGTGAGGCCCTGCTGTGGACTGGTTATCCCGAAGACCCCTATGATTCCAAATGGAAATAAATGGGTTAGAATATGAATCATTTAATGATTTAATGAAGTTTTAATTAGTCTCCATCATATTGTGTCCTGAGTTGTTGCTTCTAGTAACTGCAGTTCATTTGTGAAACATCTTCATTTAGTAAGGTGCAGAAAATAACGACTGAAGAGAGAGAAGTGAGACTATCAGTAGAGATCTTTAGCTTATCTATCCACCTCTGGAATTTATGTTAACAGTTAATAATTGTGTTGTTATATACAGTATGTCTTTGATAAAAGATTAAATGGATAAGTTAAAATAAAATAGAATAGAAACTTAGCTTAGCTTGCTCTTTGTATTAGCTATTATGTGAGTTTTGCTGCAATACTTTGAGTTCAGTACTATTAGAACTGTTTGCTTTGTGGTCACCTGACCATCAGAGCCATATGTTACATTTTAGTATGTTGTAGCAGTACGTTATTACTTCAATGGAACTAAGACTCCAACACTGTTCCAGCATTACACTGACCCAAATCCCCTGAACTATTATGAGTGAAGAAAACACCACAACACAAAGTTCTGATCTTCTCACCACTGACCACCTTTGGGATGACCTGGGATGGTAACTGCACCCCAGACCTCCTTACCTGACATTAGTGTCTGATCATATCAATACTGTTAGAGCTAAATGAAGAGATATCTCACAAGCAAGCTTCACATTGGAGTGAAAAATCTTACTAGAAGAAGAGCTTCACTTATTAGCAAAATGGGAATAAATCTAGAACAATATGTTTTTCAAACATGTTTGTGATGCTCAAGTGACCACATACCATTTTGTGAAACTTCATGTGACATTATGTTTTATCACATTTATAATTAAAGGTTAGTCTTGTGTAGATAAAGGAAAGCTGGCAAATATAAATAAAAATATACCATAATAAGATTAGTAGAAAGGGATAAATAGGAATTCTTTTTCATAAGCAGGTATGTTTCAAGACTAAAACATGTCACTAATAATGATGGCACAGGATCATACTAATTATAATTATGCCATTGTATTGCATCATTATAAGAGACACATATGTTTCTCTCTGTTTACATTGCCTCATTTGCACACTTATTTTCATTATTACAAATAGAGAGCACCATAATTTTTTTCCAGAACACAGTGCACTGTGTGCACTCACTTCCCTTTTCCATTACTCTGAATCCTCTGCAGAGTAATATTTGGCACACCAAAGATCTGGACATCTTCAAGTTAACTTTATCTTTAAAGTAGGTGTGGGGGATGAAGTTTTCTAGACTGCAGATATATCAGTATTATTAATTTGACCCAACAGGCTTGTGCAGACCTGCATTACTTTTTACATTTATTTTTATTGTATTTTTCTACTCGATAACGGATATGATTTAGAATGTAGGTTAGTACAAAATATACTTAAGTAAAAGTATACATTTTATAAGCTAAGTAGTACAAAGAAGTACACAAACTAAGAAGTACGCAAAAAAATACTCAATTACAATAACACAAGGAAATTTCATTCATTAATTTACAAGAATGTAAATTAATTCTGACTTAAAGCACACTGCAATCAGAGATGACAAAAGTTGACACATCCTTAACTCCATAGAATACAGATACTAGTTTATAAAATGACTGGTAAAAGTATAACTACATTCTTTTAATCAAATTAGCTTAAAGAAGTTTGGGCATGCACAGTGGATAGGAAAAGTATTCAGGCCCCTTTAAATTTTTTTACTCCTTGTTATATTGCAGCCATTTGTTAAAATCATCTAAATGTTAATTTTTTCCTCATTAATGTATACACAGCACTCCATACTGACAGAAAAACAATTGTTAACGTTGTTGCTGATGTATTAAAAAAAGAAAAACTGAAATATCACCTGGTCCTAAGTATTCGGACTCTTTACTCAGTATTTAGTAGAAGCACCCTATCGATCTAATACAGCTATGAGTCTTTTTGGAAAAGATGCAACAGGTTTTTCACACCCGTATTTGGGGATCCTTTGCCATTCCTCCAAATGGAGAGATGCTCAATTAGGTTTAAGTCAGGGGTCTGTCTGGAGTTGTTGCGAAGCCACACCTTTGTTACTTTAGCTGTGTTTAGCTCTGAGGTCCTGAGCACTTTAGAGAAGGTTTTTGTCCAGGATATCCCTGTACTTGGCTGCATTCATCTTTCCCTCGATTGCAACCAGTCGTCCTTTCCCTGCAGCTGAAAAACACCCCCACAACATGATGCTGCCAGCACCATGCTTCACTGTTGGGACTGTATTGGACAGGTGATGAGCAGTGTCTGGTTTTCTCCACACATACCACTTTCATCTGTCTCGAACTGAGGAGATGCTTCCGTCAGGACACTCTGCCAAAAAACCCCGACAGGTGGAGGGCAGCAGTGATGATTGACTTTCTCCAACTTTCTCCCATTTCCCGACTGCATCTCTGGAGTGAAAAATTTAAGGGGGCCCGAATACCTTCTGTACCCACAAGTAACAAGTAAATTATGTTTTATAATTAATTTATTTATTTATATGTTAGTTAACAGATAAACGCCACTGACAAGATACGCTTGATTTACAGTCAAGTAAAGAGAATTATGTTATTATAGACATTAGAAACCAAAGGTGGTCTTCTGATGGTAAATTAAGTAAATTTATTTTCCAATGAAAATAAGAGCAGACAAAATTTTACAAATATATCAAGTTAGTAATATATGTTCACTTCTGAACTAAGTAACCTTAGCAATCACTTGTTGCACTATAATGAAGGTTGTAGTTAAATGTTGACCCATATGAATGTAAGGTAACTTTACTGACAAACAGTAGACTATTATTACTGAAAGCATTGAATCGACTCATGACAAAGAGAATAATACATAAAAAATAGATAAATAATGAAACATCTACCTGCTATTGGGTGAAAGGCACCTTAGATAGGTGACCAGTCCATAGACGAACAATCACACACACGTACCCTAATGTACATTTAGTGGGAGCTAAATGGAAGCGGTAGCCTAGTGGTTATGGTGTTGGACTAATACCAGGAACCCCGGGGTTCCCACCTCCACCAAGCAACCACTCTTGGTCCTTGAGAAGGCCCTTAATCGACAATTGCTCAGTTTTAAAAAAGCTCTGGATAAGAACGTCTGCCAAACTGTAACTGTACATGTTTTTGGACTGTGGTAGGTAACCGGAGTACACTAGCACAGAAAGAACATGCAAACTCTGCACAGAAAGACCTCCATCCCTATTAAAATTTTATTCATGCTTTCTCTCGCTGTCTGTATCCCTCTATCTTTCGCTGTCACACGTACACAAACACATACACACAAAAGTGAGTAAAACTACATGGCTCATGTGCTTGTCACACACAATAGTGTAGAACAGTTAAACAGTCATAAAGGTTACTGAAAATCCAAGAACAAAGAATGTGTGTGTGTGTGTGTGTGTGTGTGTGTGTGTGTGTGTGTGTGTGTGTGTGTGTGTGTGTGTGTGTGTGT
>JAOTRA010000011.1:715272-728003 GCA_026260255.1 Pseudolaguvia tuberculata | reverse complement strand
ATGTGAGCTGGGATAGGCACTAGCAGACCCATGTGACCCCGAATAAGCGGGTAAGAAGATGAATGAGCTTTAGATGTCCGAGCATCAGTTCACTTTGTCATTTGTACATCGTGTGGTGGAGGGAAAAGGAGTCATCACGTACTTCTCTTTCTGTTATCCGTTCTCATACATCGAGTGCCAGGACATACTTCTGCAGCTAGACCAGAGACTGCTCAGCCATTCTCACACACTGGGACCATGCAGGTATGCATGCAGAGTTATGTCTTTAAATTGAACATGGGGGCTGTCTAAATCCTGTTTTATGTTTAAGAATATCATAGTGTCTGAATCAGGTCCCCATTGGTTGGTGTATTTATGTCAATGTCCTCACAGGGATAGAAAAACAAGAACACACACATCAACATAACTTCTTTTTTTATATAAGCACTCTGTTCAGTGTCATTTATAAATTTGATCGGTCTTTAGTTGTTTTTTGTTGTCAAGGGATTACGCTGCACTGCATTTTTTCCCTTATTGTTTATAGTCCGGCAGACAGTTTGTATTATCACCGTGAGTTGCTGTGTTACTCTCTGGATGGACACAGAGTCGACCTGCTCACTGTGACCTCCTGCCATGGCATGCTGGAGGAGAGAGAGCCCAGACTAGAAAAACTCTTTCCAGACCTCAGCACACCACGACCACACCGCTTTGCTGGCAAACGGGTATTCATTCATTCATTCATATATTACAAAGCTGCTGAATAAGATTTTTGTTAAAGTTGACAGTTAAATACAATAGAGAGGACTTAGACTTCACTTACTTTATTAATCAAATTTGCACTCAAGTCTCTATCAGTAAACCTATCAAAATTTTTTTGGAGGTTCCTCAGTGCTGCCAATATGACTAACACACAATTTTATTCATTGTTGCTTATTTCATGTTTTCTGTGCATCCTGAATACCATTAACATATAATAAATTGAGAACAACAGAGTGTTTTTGGCATTTTACGTTTTTGTTTGAGCGGCACAGTGGCGTGGTGGTTAAAACGGGCAGGTTTTGTAAAAAAAAAAAAAAAAATAAGATTTTTGAACTGTTCTCATATTCTTTATTAGAAAATAATCCAATTATCTTATAATTGCATGACACTTTGTTTTGTTCCCTGTCCGCTAATGGTCAGCATCTCTCTGTCTGTGTAGGTGTTTTTTGTCAGCAGTAGGGTACACCCCGGTGAGACACCCTCCAGCTTTGTGTTCAATGGCTTTCTGAACTTCATCCTGAAACAGGAAGACCCTCGGGCGCAGATGCTCTGCCGGATGTTCGTCTTTAAGCTCATCCCCATGCTCAATCCTGATGGGGTCGTCAGAGGTCACTACAGGTTGGTATTAAACTGCATATATATATGGTATATGAATGCATAGATAGATAGATAGATAGATAGATATACGTTTTATAAGTTTTGATTTTATTTTATGTAAGTTTCATTATTCATGACTTTATTAACACAATTCTGTGTATCTAATTTTGTTTATTTGGCTTTTAAGAACGGACTCGCGTGGTGTAAATCTTAACCGACAGTATATGAACCCATGTCCTGAGCTTCACCCATCCATCTATGGCGCCAAATCTCTCCTTCTGTACCATCACCGTTACAACCGCCTTAAACCTAGCTCTCCCTCAGCACTAAAACTTTCCAACCAGTCCAACACCACCGCCAACACACCCCCAACCACAAAACTCGAATTTGAACACTACCTCAACTGCCGCAATGAGGTGGAGCGATTGGAGGGCCCAGCATATGACCCATCACATATTCCTATGCAAATGGAGGAAAGTTGGGAGAGCAAAGGCAGAGTGAAAGGTAAGCTTGGACAAGGCGATGAGAATGAATCCACACCAAGCCAGAGCGAAGCGTGTGTCTCTTACATTGCACCAGCAGAGCAGATACCATCCCAGGAAAGCGGAGTGGCCTATTATATAGACCTACATGGCCATGCCTCCAAAAGAGGATGCTTTATGTATGGCAACAACCTACCTGATGAGAATCAGCAGGTAAGTATATTAAGTATTTTCCTCAGGCATTTTGTGCAATACACTCACAACGCAATGTTGAAATGATGTAATGGGGAACAGGACTGCATGATATTGGTGGGTGGTGACATTTTACTTAGATATTTATTGCAATAAAAAAGATTGACAAATGTTGAAAGGTAATCCTTAAATGTAATATCACACTCCTCCTACCAAGCACATTCTTCTACCAATATACTGCATGTCCCTCCTCTGCACATCGTCCAAAACAACGCAACCTAGGGCCCCCTCACCTTGTCTCCAAACATCCTACATGCACTGTCTCTATTAAACTCATTTCTAATCCTGTCAATCCTTGCCACCCCCAATGAAAATCTCAACATCTTCAACTCTGCCACCTCCAGTTCCTCATCCTGGCTTTTTGACAACGCCACCGTCTCTAAACCGTACAACATTCCCTTTCACTCTTGCAGATGCATGTTGATCAAAAATCACTCCTGCCACTCTTCTCCACCCACATCATTTCACTTTTCTAACGCATTAATGTACACTGTTGACCCCAGGTACTTAAACTCCTCCACCTTCACTACCTCTTCTTCCTACAACCTCACCACTCCATTGTTTTCCCTGTCATTCACACACTTGTACTCTGTCTTACTTCTACTGACGTTCATTCCCCTACTCTACAGCGCGTACCTCCACCACTCCAGATTCGTCTCAACCTGCTCCCTACTCTCGCCACAAATCACAATATCATCTGTAAACATCATCGTCCATGGAGACTCTTGTCTGACCTCGTCTGTCAACCTGTCCATCACCAATGCAAACAAGAAAGGGCTCAAAGTCGATCCTTGATGCAATCCCACCTTCACATTGAACCAGTCCGACATTCTTACTGCACACCTCACTGCTTAAGCACTATCCTCATTCATGTCCTGCACCACCCTTACAAACTTTTTACTTCCTCAAACAATAGCACAACTCCTCTCTCCGAACCCTGTTGTACGCTTTCCAAAAACACACAATGCAACTCTCTTCTCTATACTACTTCATCAATGCTACTATTCCAATGCTACAAGTGTACAAATTTCCACTCAATTTGTACACTTTACAATGAATCCATAAATCAAGTGTCCTTCAATGTAGTGCAGTCAAATTTGCATACTTGTGCCCTTAATGCACTCAATGCAGGTTCAAGCTGCCTTCGCTTAAGGATATTACTTATTACTTGGGGATGTGACATTTCACACCAATGGTGATGAAAAGCAGAGCCTTATTGACTGCTTTTTGTTATTGAGAAGTTAAGTGTTTATTCATGTAATCCTCATGTAAACTTTGTACAACACGCCTACTGGCGCCACTATGTTCTGCCTAAGGAGTGTTGTGATGAAATAGCATTTGATGCAGCTGACAAAATTGCACATTTCATAAAAACCTTGGGGTGTAGTGTAGATATATATTTATCGTGGGCCATTATGAGGGGATATTGGGTAGCACATTTGTGTCCTTAAATAGAATGTGTCGCCATGGTGTGCCCTGTGGCCACCCAGGTTTAATTGCGGCTCAGTAAAGTTATTTCGAGTCCAGTGTTTCACAACTTCTGTACATTTTTTAAAATTCATTATTTACTTTGCAGGTGGAGAACCTGATGTATCCAAAGCTGATCTCACTGAATTGTGCCCATTTTGACTTCCTTGGCTGTAATTTTTCAGAGAAGAACATGTACGCACGTGATAAACGTGATGGTCAGTCTAAAGAAGGCAGTGGCAGAGTTGCCATACACAAAGCCATCGGATTAGTTCACAGGTATGGTACCAAAAACTGGAACATAGCATTGAATAATAGTTGAATTGATTGGTGACATTATCATCTTAAAACTGAGCACTCTCATATAGATGGAAATATATCCCCACAAAGATAATTAGGTAGAGATTGCCAGTGATGGCATCCTTTAAGAGAAAGCTTAGCTGAAGCAAATCAGTACTGACAAAATGTTTACAACAGTTTTCTTGTATAATTGGATTTATTTTTAGTCATTATTTTGGTTTTACAAAAGTTTTAGATTACTGAGAGAACTGCTTTATTGTCTATGCAGTTACACGCTGGAATGTAACTATAACACAGGTCGCTATGTCAACACCATTCCACCTGCCTGCCATGACAACGGTCGGGCCACTCCTCCTCCACCTCCTGCCTTCCCTCCTAAATACACCCCTGAGGTATACGAACAGGTAAGACAAACCATTGATAAGCTATTAGGTTTTTTCTACTATTCTTCATCCTAGCATCAATGTTTATTTGTGTCTGTGTTGCTGTCCTCAGGTTGGTCGCGCAGTTGCTATAGCAGCGCTGGACATGGCTGAAAGTAACCCATGGCCTCGACTTGTCTTGTCCGAGCACAGCAGTCTGCTGAACCTACGAGCGTCATTGCTTAAACATGTGCGCAACAACAAGGGCTTGTGCGCCAATGGACGCAAGTACGCCAATAAGGCTACCACTCCTCCAAAATGCACGTAAGGGACAATCTTAACAAAGCCATATATCCTTTTATAACTTCTTAATTAATAAATAAATAAATGCCTTTTTATTCAGCTCTGTATGTGTCAGAGGTTTGAGCAGCTCCATGTCAGAGAATTCCCTAAGCCGGAGTCGCAGCCACAGCACTCGGAACAGCGGTGTTGCCGGGAACAACCAGACTCCACAGCTGAAGAGTTCTCCTAGTTTTACCTTTGGCTGGAGTAACTCTGGAAACACCCCCAGCTCACACAGACCTGCCCACAAAGTCCTAGGGCCAATCAGAGGTTAGAGAGAACATTGTCTGTAGGATGGGTGAATGTTAAAGAATGTAATAGATAATTACACACAGAAATGCTTTATCTTAGATTCATCTGCTTTATGAATGCAAATCAGACCAGAAAGAAATTAATTGGGCTGCTTTATAATATATGAGCTGTTCCTTAATACAACGTTTAGAAAGGCAAAATACATGAGCTTTACCATTTTTGTGACTATCATGTCCTATTGAAATTTATACATTACCATATTTTGCAAATGATATTGTGCATCACCCAGGTGCATGTCATATATCTGTCCCCTGTAGAGTCAAAAGCTCAGGAGAAGAGGCGCCCACACCACCTTGGCCATCGCCTCTCACTCCACTGTCCCAGCAACAACCAACTTATCCCAGCAGCTCCACCACTCTCTCCTTCGTCCTCATCTTCCTCTTCTTCATCCCCTTCCTCCTCCTCTTTGGGGGCGGGCTCAGCTTCCTGTCCCATCAATACTGCAGGTCTGTACTCTCACACTGGGCTGCTTACCAAACTAAGCCCTCTGCACCACACCTGCCTCCAAGACACTCAGACACAGCCGGCACAACAAGAATAAACGTTATGAATGTGCTCACATGTTTTCCATCCTGCAAGTAAGAGATTTTCATTTTATATAGCAGTGCACTTTGATCATGTTAACATGATGCCAATGGCATGAAATGGGTTGAAAAATACAAAATGGTGTGTTTGTTACTATCTCGTTATTGTTGTGTGCAATAAGCCGTATTCTTGCACATTTCTTCTCTTATTTTTTTTTAAATTTAATTAACCTTTTATGATTAACATTGCAATTTGTAGAACATTACAGTACTACATCACTACTTTGTTGGGTTAATATAGTGACTTTTGATGTTGGGTGGTATTTATGAGTATTATCACTGTAGCATAATCATGATTAACTGAAAATCATATATCAGTAGATGGTTCCATTTACAGAACACTAGAATGATACAATAATTACCATTAACAGTAATACAAACTCAGTCTATTCTTCCCTCTCTCCCTCTTTCATAAGTTAATGGAAACGTTTATGGATAGTGTTGTTGTTTTGACATTATCTGGCAAAGCTGTTGCCAAAGCAAAATGATTTTAAAATCTTTAACCATTTCTTTAATATAAATGATTATAATGTCCCTTATATCACATTACTGTATAAATCATTTTTTAATGAAGGCCTTTATGTTCTTATCCTGGCCCATACACACCTTCCCAAAACTTCACCCGTTCCAATCAATAATAGTTTGAATAATTAAGGTTTTTTCACAATTTTTTTTTTATTTCCAAAAAGTAAAAATAGTGTGGATTAGTAACAAATCCAACTTAAATTTGCACATGGAAAAGTATAGCTGTGTACACGTATAGCTTGGCTTCATGATGTGTAAAGTAGTTCTAATGGTTTCAAATGTTTATTCAGGTTGCTGGTAGGTGGCACCTCTTTGTGTAGATGAGAACCTTTTTTTCCTTATTTCTTTGAGGAACATTCTTAAGATGTTATTTTTTTATGTAACTTTTTGACCCACTACATAAATCGACCTGTTCTATGTAGTCTGGATATAAAGTGTTCTGGAACTAAATTGTAAATGTTTGTTCTTTACCCTGTTAATTATGTGACTTGTGACTAACATAGTTTAAATAGATGAATCAGCTTTACCTACTGTACATTTAATTCCAGGTGGGTGTAACTTTTATATACAATTATTTATTTATTTATTTTTTTTTAAGTGTGTCAGAGTTAATCGATTACTGCAGTTTTAGTTTACTCTCATAGTTCCATTTTGAGCTTGTTATGAAGAGGAAACCTACTTTAGTGTATTTATACAACTAAATCTTTTTTTATTTTCTATTTTCTTGTTCCAAATCATAGCCATGCATTTGTGTCTCAAGTTAATTTTCAAATCATGTTTTTGAAAAAAAAAAAAAAGCTACACATTTAATCTGCAGTTTGAATGGAATGGTACATCATGTACTGTGTTTCTATTGATTGTCATTACCATGAATATTTATAATGTCCCTTATATCGCGCACAATGTTTGGCGGTTGAAAGATTGTTGCTCATGGTTTTTCATTTTTGAATAAACGTGACCACTGCTTGAATGTATAACACATTCTGACCTTTCAATTGTTCTCCATTTTAATTTGCTCCTTTAATTCTTTTTATTTGTTGATAGTATAATTATTTACAATTTGTTAATATATTTAAATATACTTGATTTTATTATTTTTATAAAGTCTTGTAATAATTTTGTACATTTAGCAGCGTTCAAACTGACACATATAGGCAATTGCAGTACAGCCATATGAGTGTATACATAGGCGCATAAGGAAGATCTTGATATTGAGAACAACAATAATTCAATTAAACTTCAATCCAACAAAAAATACTTTAGACCATATACACTGTAATATTAAATATAATTGAGCTAGCAAATATTTGTCAAATTCTAGTTTCTTCCTCTCCTTTTGGCGACTCCTGCTAGGGGTCGCCACAGCAGATCGTTCTTCTACACACTATACCAGGGGTCAGGAACCTTTTTGACTCAAAATATTTGGAAATTTATTTCAGTGAGAGCCATTATAATATATTTTTAGACTGATTTCAAAAGGGGCCGTTTACTTGTTTACCCAGCACCGGCCAATGTTGCTAAAATGGCCCTGAACAGCACATGAGCAGTGGAAAATCGATGGATGGATTAAAACAAGTGATATTTTATGTTTTATCATAAAAGCCGAAATCTGCGAGCCAGATTCAATCATCAAAAGAGCCATAGGTTTCCGACCCCTGCACTACCCTGTCCTCTACATCTGCCTCTTTCACCAACTACCAGCATATCTTCCTTCACCACATCCATAAACCTCCTTGGTCTTCCTCTTTTCCTTCTGCCTGGCACCTCCATCCTCAGCATTCTTCTACCAATATGCTGCATGTCTCTCCTCTGCACATGTTCAAACCCTCTCAACCTAGCCTCCCTCACCTTGTCTCCAAAACATCCCTACATGTGCCGTCCCTCTAATAAACTCAATTCTAATCCCGTTTATTCTCGTCACTCACAATGAAAATCTCACCTTGACATACTCTGATATTCTTAGCTGTTCTCACTATCCGCTAATCGTCCTTCTGTCCGAAAATGCACAAAACAGGCAGTGATGCAGCTGCTCAGGATGTTTTTTATTTTGTTTTTTTTATAGAACATGGTCAGAATTGTTGGAGGAAGGTTGACTTTCCTCAGCCTTTGCAGGAAGTAGAGGCAAAGCCTAGGCAGCCTTTGCTGGGCATTTTCCCCTAATATAAATACGTTGTAATACATACATACATCCTTGAATATAGGAACATATACTGGTAGTACCTTTCACTGCCAAAACAGACTCCAACTCCTACTAGACCCATGATGGTGTACTTTAAGTTCCGTAAGTTGCAGTGTGCAGTTCCCATGGATATGACTTGTTTGTCCAGGACATCCCACAGATGTTTGATTAGTACGCACAAAGTGCGTTCCTAGCTGTCTCCCTTATAACTTCTACAGTCGTTGCGAGACTCTCTTCACCTCCACCACACTCTCAATGTACTCCTTCTTCAGGATTACACCTACACCATTTTTCTTTCCATCTACACCATGATAAAACAGTTTAAATCCAACAACAATGTTCCTGGCCTTCCTCCCTTTCCACCTGGTCTCCTGAACACACAACACATCCACCTTTCCACGCTCCATCATGTCAGCTAACACTCTCCCTTTACCAGTCATAGTACCAACATTTAAAGAACCCACCCATACCTACACTTCTCCTTCACCTGCCGTCTACTTGTACACGTCTTCCTCCTCACCTCCTTTGGCCAACAGTATCCCAATTTCCACCGGTACCCTGTCGGCTAACAGTACATGTGGCGGTCATTGTTAACCCAGGCCGTGACCGATCTGGTATGAGGTTCTGATTTGTGATCCGCATATTTGATTTGGCATAGTTTTACGCTGGATGCCCTTCCTAACGCAACCCTCGCCACTTATCCGGGCTTGGGACCGGCACTAAGAATGCACTGGCTTGTGGAACCCTTATGGCTGGGTTCTTTATTGGATAGGCTAGTAAAGAATTTATTTTTACTAAATGCAATTCTGTGTTCACATTTTACGGTCAAGCTCATTAAAGAAGTGTATGATTGTCTCACAATTTACTTGTATTCTTCATGATGTTAACTGATGACTTAATGTATATAAGAAAACATGTTAAAAGTAAGTAGTCACAGGAAAAAAAGCTTTGTACTGGTGTAGTACTGGTATTCCATTTTAGGGTATTTTTTTCAGGGGCCAAGTGAACAAGGTAGAATGGGTAGGGGTATGAATAGAATTGGGCTGCCATTCTGTAGGGTCTATGTCTACTGCAGGTGGGAAAAACTGAAATTATCTTCTGTATTTTTCACCTCTAAGTTCACTTTGTGTTTTGTTGAATTGTTTTTGAGTTCAAAACCTACTAGTCTAAAGTCACTTAACACCTTTTCCTCTAATTTGGATATTAAATGTGGAAAATAACCTGAAGCTCCTGAACTGTACAATTGCATCGCGTGTGTTCCTCATAGTTTTATAAAATTGCCCGTAAAACATTTAAACTCATTTCACACTTCTTATTTTTCTGTGATTATGTAGAAAGCAGAGATTCTTCTTCTCAACCAACATTACAGAACATTGATGATCCTTCTTCATGGACTGAAGAAAGTCACCTGATTCCCAGTCCAGAATCCACACAATCAGTTCCAGAGTTTCAGGTGACGAGCTTGTCACAGGTAAAACATTACCCTCCACATCCTTTCATATGTTTAAAAAATAAATATATGGGCAATGTAAGTAAATAAATAAGGTAAGTTACCCATTGCATATTTTTCAGATCAGTGTAAAGAAACATTCTGCACACAGTATCTCATCCATTGAAATCAGAAGGTGATGCAGTTTACTTTCATTTTGCAGCAGTTTAAAAAAAAACAAAATTGATATTTGTATAATCTTTTTTTAAATATCAACTCTGTCTTTATGGTTTTAGGAGTGAATTGCACTTCCAGCCTATTCCCAGTCAAATCCCAGTACTGAAACAAGAAAAACTGACAGCAGAACTCACTGAGTTTTCCTCTCGCTCTCTACCTCTGTTAAAGTGCAATAACATTCCCAAGATTAAAAACTGGAAACTAGTCAAACCTAGTCTCCGAAAACACTTAACAGGTCTGTACTTAACTCCTGCATTATACCATAAGGGACAAGTTATATATTGGCTAGATGTGGAAATTAAGGAATGATTCAATGACCTTTTCCAAATGCCAAGAGCATGCAAAAAGTCATGTGCCAAAAATGAACCAATCCAATCAAAGTTTTCTGTTACATTAAAACCTCAGACAGCAGTTTGTCATTTTTTTAAGCTTAAATAAATTTTATACCACCAGATACAACATGGTGAAAATCAATAGCTCAAGCACATGAGTGACTGTAACACACATACAATGCAACATACTTGTTTGTTCCAGGACTGTAATCTGGACATCTCTGAATGTCTGTGGTACATGGCAGGTTATGTGACTGGCCCCTAAGACTTTCTTTAACACAAATAACGAAACAATGATGGAAATGAGAATTATCTTTAACTTCAGGCTTATGTAAAAGAAATTTGGAAATCCAAACATTTGTTTATTTAATTGTATTTATTCATGTGATCAGGAAACAGCCTTGACATGGTGACATGATTTTATCAGGTGGTATGTTAGGGTCAGGTCACACTGCATTGTGTCTGATGGCAAAAGCTCTGCGGAGGAGCTCTTCATCAAATTGTAAGTGCTCTGGAAATGTGAAAGAAACTACAACTGAACAGGTAACATACACGTATGCACACGTCTGGTTTGCTATCCAGGTGAGGACTGTCTGTTTTTGTATGGTGCAAACTGTATTTTCTATCCCCTAATTCTAACCTTTCTGCATTTTTACTTTCTCAAAAAACCTCATCCTGTAGATCAATTTTGTTTCCCATCATGAATAAAGTATCCTCACGTTTGTACACACAGACACACAAGTAATAAATATTGAATATATAAATAATGCAACTGTTTGAAAATGCTGCATCAATTTTAGCTTTAGAGTTTGCACATTTTATACTTTACTGAAATGATATGCTGCAAAAAGCTCTTTCTAATGTGTTGTATATTGCACATGAATAGTGATTAAATATGGAATTTCGAAATCTGAATCTGATTGTCAATTTAAAAAAAAAAGAGGAAATAATCTACTATAATATAATAATAATCACTAGTTTGTCTAGCACATGAAATTATTTTTTAACACTTTCTTTGGTAAAATATCAGAAATTCAGTATTGATGATTTCTATGATTGTGGCATGATGGTGGAGGTATTAAAAGGTGTAATCAGTCGGGTAAGTCCCCACTGAAGGACCAGCTACCAAAGGCTTTGCCTGTCACTGCTCTACACTAAGTCACTTATCATATAATTGTTAACAAATCTTCGAATTAGAGTTTAATAGCAGGCTAATGTAAAAAGATTCTATTTAAAGTATACACTTAAATGTTGTACCTTTTATTTCATTCTTTTTCAATATTTTTTTTTTTTTTTTGCAGAATGACCCTCCAGAAACAGCAGAGTCCGAGCTTTGAGCTTTCCCTTTGAGTTGCAATGTTTTCCAGAGAACAGACACCTGAACAAATGTTATACATATTCTTTTGGCACAGTGTGAATAACAATTCCGTTATATACATATAATTTACTATACTTAGCCTGTTAATAACTAATACCTGTACAGGACAATTGCTTTAGATTACCACAGCAAAGTAATCTAGTCCTTTCCAACCACAACAATTATGGCTGGTATTCATAAAATGTCAATATATTGAACCATCTAGTTACATTTATTTTTGTTTTTAAGTTTTATTATTAACAGCTTGAAACTGAATCGTGACCAAAAAAATTAATTTAGAATTTATTACAATTTGTTTAACCTATCCCAGTGCACATAGGGCGAAAAGCAGGGGTAAACCCTGAACAAGTCACCAATCCATTTCAACACCACACATATACTCACTCAGTCCTATGGGCAATCAAGAATCACCAATCAACTGAATGTACATGTTTTTGGACTGTGGGAGGAAACTGGTGTACCAGGAGGAAACCCACACAAGCATTGGGGGAACATGCAAACTCCGCATGGAAAGATCTTTTGCCTGGATTCGAACCTGGAACTTTCTTGCTAACCACTACACCACCATGCTGCCCTTGATTATAAATTGACTGGTTTATTTGTATTTAATCCAATATGATTAATTGAATATGCTCATTACTTTATGTAAACAGCCAAACATCCAAATTCAAAAACTGGTATTTAAACTTTAACTATGAACTTTTAGCAGCCACAATTCAGTCAGAGCTTCTTTTCTTCAATCAAAATCAAATATTCAACGAAGTGCAGAAATCATCTAATTTGAATTGTGCTTTATTCATTCACTGTCAGAAATGTCTGACAAGGAAACAGGAATCATTTTGTGCATGTTGTGTTCATATTACGGTGAATTACAGTTAGTTACAGTTTGGCATTCGGCAGACGCTCTTATCCAGAGCAACTTACATTTTGTCTCTTTTTTACAACTGAGCAATTGTGTTAACCAACAATTGTTCAGTTAAAAAAAAAAAAAAAAAAGACCAAATGTAAGTCGCTCAAGGGCCCACAGTGGTTGCGGCATTCGAACCCCGGTCTTTATGGTATTGGTCCAACACCTTAACCACTAGGCTACCACTTCCTTATAATGAATACATGAACATCACATAGATCACAGGTATGTAAGAAGAGAACCTCACAGGGATGTGACAGCACATAACAGCTAAGGCAAAGGCGTATGAGGAGCTGTATGAGAAGTTG
>JAOTRA010000011.1:681419-692485 GCA_026260255.1 Pseudolaguvia tuberculata | reverse complement strand
CGCCCTGTTCCTGTCACGGAGGCTGGGAAGCCTCGCCTCGATCCTACCCTTTCTGGGTATTGGATTGTTCATGGACCCGGACCCACAATTTTTCCTTCTGTGTTTTTTGGCTGAGTATTTATTTATTTTTTTCCCTGTATTTGATGTTTAGTTTTTGCCTATATCTTCATCCAGGTTTTCTCAGTTCAGTTGTGTTGTCATGTCCACGTCATTTTTTTGACGTGAACATGTGTTTTCATGTCCACGTTTTGTGTGCTAATGTTTTTCCCCTTTGTCTCGTCATGTCAGGTTTTCTCATCAAGTCATGTCAGGTCATGTCAGGTCTTCTCGTCAATTTATGTCAGGTCATGTCAGCTTTTCTCGTCAAGTCATGTTTTCTCGTCAAGACATGTCAGGTCATGTCAGGTTTTCTCGTCATGTCAGGTCATTTCAGGTTTTCTCGTCATGTCAGGTTTTCCCCCCATGTCAGTTTTTGCCCTTTTGTCATGTCAGTTCAGGTTGGTTTTTTTTCCCCTTTCCACGTCAGGTTTCTTCCCCTTTTCACGTCAGGTCAGGTTTTCTCTCCCTTTAGTCAAGTCATGTCAGGTCAGGGTTTCTCGTGTCAGGTTTTCTCGTCCTGTAACGTTTTTTCCCCTTTTCACGTCAGGTCAGGCTTTTTTCCTTTAATCACGTCAGGTCAGGTTTTTTCCCCCTTTGGTCATGTCAGGTCAGTTTTTTCCCCTTTGGTCACGTTAGGTCAGGTTTTCCCCTTTGGTCACGTCAGGTCAGGTTTCTTCCCCCTTTGGTCACATCAGGTCAGGTTTTCCCCCACTTTGGTCATGTCAGGCCAGTTTTTTTCCCCCTTTGGTCACGTCAGGTAAGGTTTTTCCACCTTTGGTCACGTCAGGTCAGGGTTTTCCCTTTGGTCACGTCAGGTCAGGGTTTTTCCCTTTGGTCAGGTCAGGTCAGGGTTTCCCCTTTGGTCACGTCAGGTCAGGGTTTTCCCCTTTTTCCCCTTTTGTTGTGTCATGTCAGGTCAGGTTTTCCCCTTTTTCCCCTTTTGTTGTGTCAGGTCGGGTCAGGTTTTTTCCCCTTTTTCACGTCAGGTCAGGTTTTTTCCCCTTTTCACGTCAGGTCAGGTTTTCTCCCCTTTTCAGGTCAGGTCAGGTTTTCTCCCCTTTTTACGTCAGGTCATGGTTTTTCACCCTTTTCTCAGTCATGTCATGTCAAGTCAGGTTTTTCCCCTCTTTTCTCAGTCATGTCACGTCAAGCCAGATTTTTCCCCCCTTTTTCTCAGTCATGTCATGTCAAGTCAGGTTTTTCCCCCTTTTTCTCAGTCACGTCAAGTCAGGTTTTACCCCCCTTTTCTCAATCATGTTACGTCAAATCAGCTCCCCCCCCCCCTTTCTCAGTCATGTTACGTCAGGTCAGGTTTTTCCCACTTTTCACGTCAGGTCATGGTTTTTTCCCCCTTTTCTCAGTCAGGTCACGTCAGGCCAGGTTTTCCCCCCTTTTCTCAGCCATGTCACGTCAAGTCAGGTTTTCCCCTTTTTCATGTCAGGTCATGGGTTTCCCCCCTTTTCTCAGTCATGTCAGGCCAGGTTTTCCCCCCCTTTACACGTCAGGTCATTGTTTTTCCCCCTTTTCTCAGTTAGGTCATGTCAAGTCAGGTTTTACCCCCCTTTTCTCAGTCATGTCACGTCAGGCCAGGTTTTCCCCCCTTTTCTCATTGATGTCAGGTTTTACCCTTTTTGTCATGCCAATTCAGGTCAGGTCAGGTTTTCCCCGTTTTCCCCTTTTGTCATGTCAGGTCAGGTCAGGGTTCCCCCTCTTCCCCTTTTTGTCATGTCAGTTCTGGTCAGGTCATCTCAGGTCAGGGTTTTCCCCTTTTTCCCCTTTTGGTCAAGTCATGGCATGTCGAGGTTTTGTCAGGCCATGTCACATCAGGGTTTCTCCCGGAAGGGCCCCTAGGAGAACGCCTGGGGACGTTCGTAGAGGGGAGAGTACTGTCATGTCTTTCTCTGGTATGAGCGTCTCCAGCGCGTTGCCGGTGTGCAGCTGATTCTCGTCTTGTGCTGATTTGCGCGTGGTCAAAAGCCGGTAGAATTCTCCTGGGTGGCTGTTGGATCATTTTCATCTCTCGCCCTTTTTCATGCATGTTATTTCAAGCCAAGATCAAGTTCATGTTCATGTCCCGTTCTTGTCTCGTCTCGTTCCTGCCTTTTTTTTCTTTTACGGTATTCTCTTTAGTTTAAATCTTTTTCTTATTATGTTTGCTTTTGCTTGTTTTTTTTCTTTGAATAAATGAAGAAATTAGACTTGCCAATCCTGCGTGTGGGTGCGCTTTTCATTTCCGATCCTGCTCCCCCCCCCCCCTTGCCTGACAGGAGTGGATGGAGACACACATATATACACTTTTGTATAAAAGCCTGCACACAAACATACAGACACACTACCACATTGCAATGCTGCTCTTATACAACTGCACATATCACTTTATTATTACACTTGTCACTTTACATACACTTGTATTTTATTTGTAATTATTTTTATTTTATTTGGGTGGCATGGTGGCGTTCATTTGTCGGTATTCACCAATGAATTTCATCCTTATTTATATTTTGTTCGCATTTAATCATCTCAATACATTTCTGTACGTTTACATAAAATTTCTTAATCTTTCTAGTTATTGAAAAATAATGTTGATGTAAATGAATCACATCTTACGCTGCATGTACCATTCAGCAATGTGGTACAGATGGGATTTAACTCACAACAGTATAAGCAGTAATAAAATATATGGATATTAGTCAGTTTCATTTCTCATTTATATGTGGTAATAAATTTAATTTGAAGCTGAAAAATACAATAACTTAACACTTAACACTTGTGAATATATGTAATATCAATGTCAACATGTTTTTACTTTCTTTTTCGGTCTTTACAGTCTGTACAGTAATGTATCAGTAAATAGGTAAATAGTTAATCCAAACAGGTAAATCCAAATAGCATAAACGTGGTCAATAAACAGGCAGAAGTCGTGAAACAGGTAATCAGAAAATCCAAACATGTAAATCCAAATTGCAATGCAAATTTCAAAGTCGAATAAACAGGCTTAAGGTCAAGGAACAAAGGCAGATACAGAAAAATTGATAACGCTTGGTAAAGTCGTATGGAACACACAATACTTTGCAAAGCATGGTAGCAAAAAGCTAACTTAAAAATGGTGCTTTCACCCTTTGACCCAGAATAGGAAGCAGTTCATCAGAATGCTATTGTGTGGTGACCGGGAGAAACAACAGCCGTTACAGTACCCCCTCTCTATGAACAACTCCAGTCGTTTTAGTGAATTGGAAGTGGAAGAAGGAGAGGGACCACCTGGCTTGTCGAGCGTTTAATCATTGTACCCCCTTTAGGTATTCTACTTTACAATGATCAGTGAGGACTTTAAATGGATGGGTGCTGCCCTCTAGCCAGTGCCTCCATTCAATCAGTGCCTCCTTAATGGACAGATACATCATTTCGTTCAGAGAAATACAAGGGTGTAATTGGGGTGGCGAGCCCTTATGTTGAGAGAAAATAGCTCCTACCTCACAGTCAGAGGTATTCACTAGAAAAATCTGAGAGATCAGGCTGGCATGGAGTGGGAGCTGTAATGGTTAGTTTTGAGGATGGAAAAGGCCACTGCAATTTTCCGTGGTTAACTTTTAGCAGGGAGGTCAGAGGAGCTGCCATCATGCTGTAATTTCAAATAAACCAGTAGTAGAAGTTGGTATAACCCAAAACTCTTGTTTTGGGCATGGGCCAGTCCTTGACTGCTTGAATTTGGCTGGCATCCATGGACACCCCTTGGAAAATGACAATATAGCATCCTAGGAACTGGATTTTGGACTGGTGAGATGAACACTTTTCAGCTTGATTAGCGCACATGCTCTTCATGTTTTGTCATATATCCTGTGTTAATGAATAGTCTATATATGCAATAACATACTCGTTGATCGGAAAATCTGACTAAGACCATAGGGCATGACTAGGATCTTGTAGTGCCCCTTGCGTGTGATGAAAGTGGTTTTCCACTCGTCTCCTTAACGCAGGCATGAGAGGGAATAGTGGTACTTGATAGTTATACTGTTAAGCCTGTCCTTTTTGTCAACAAAGAAAAAGCCAGATGTGACAGGGGATATGGGGTGCCTGATTTGCCCATTTTGAAGTGTATCCTCAATCTACTCCTCCAGTGCCTTAGTTTCAGGTTGTGATAAGGGGTACACTTGGCTCTTAGGTGGAAGTGTTAGGTAAAAGCTTGATGGCACAAACCTTAGGGTGCTTCGACTCGTTGTTTGCTGAAAACCATTGACCCGGAACAGGAAAAAGTTCTCTTAGAATTCGGGCAAAGATGGCGATTGTGAGGAACTACACCAGTTACATCTACATTGGGTTGTTTTTCTGTGTACAGTGATCCCTCGTTTTTCGCAGTTAATGGGAACCAGAACATTCCGCGAAAGCTGAAAAGTTGTATTCGCCCCAAGGAATTTTTGTGTATTCGGGTACTGTACGAGAATGTTTTAAATATGTAAACACTTATTTGATACCCTTATGTGTACTCTTATTAGTCGATGTCACACCGGAAACCAATCACACGCCTTTATGAAAGCCCGTGGTATGTACAGTACTCTGAGTCAACTCATCTCTTTGGTTGACATGCAGGGATCCTTCTCTCTCGCGCATCACCATGAAACAACGCTCCTTTTTACAATGTGGCTGCTGACCCGCAAAGCACTGAAGCCGCAAAACATGAAGCGGTGAGGGAACATTGTATAGTGTAAATGCCGATAAAGGATACGGGCCAGTTTTGAAAGATGATGTAATCATTTATTTATCTTTTATAAATAAAAATCATATATAAAAGTCATATCAACAGGCAGGCTGTTCACAGAGCTGTTTCCAAGCACACCAATAGAGATAACCACACCATAGAGAGAATTGTGAAACAAACTCCACTCCAAAATGTGGGGGAGATTCACAAAGAGTGGACTGCAGCTGAAGTCATTGCTAAAAGAACCACTGTAGTATGCCAGACATGGGTTTCAGCTGTCTCATTCCTTGTGCCACTCTTGAACACCAGTGTTGGTCCACTGTGTTTTCTGAGGTCCAAGGTCAACACAGCTGTATACACGGATGTTTTAGAGACCTTCATGCTTCCTGCTGCTGACCAACTTTATGGTGAGGAAGATTTCATTTTCCAACAGGACTTGGCCCCTGTACACAGTGCAAAAGCTACCAGTACCTGGGTTAACAACCATTGTATACCTGTTTTTAATTGGCCAGCAAACCTGCCTGCCCTTAACCCCATAGACAATCTATGGGGTTTTATGAAAAGGAAGATATATATGCCAGACCCAACAATGCAGAAATGCTGAAAGTCACTATTAGAGCAACTTGGGCTCTCATAACATCTGAGCAGTGCGCCGATTCCATGCCATGCCGCATTGCTGCAGTAATTCAGGCAAAAAGAGCCCCAACTAAGCATTGAGTGCTGTACGTGCTCATACATTTTATGTTCATACTTTTCAGATTTTTAAAAATTCTTCTGTTGTATTGGTATTAAATAATATTCAAATTTTCTGAGATAGTGAATTTGGGGTTTTCATTAGTCATCATCAAAATTAAATGAAATAAACTCTTGAAATATATCAGTCTGTATGGAATGAATATATCCATTATACAAGTTTCACTTCTTAAATGGAATGAGTGAAATAAACAAACTTTTTTCAAAGATATTCTAACTATATGACAGCAAGAATAAGGAATACGCAAATGCCGTACAGGTAGACCCCTTTCCCGGGAATGAAACTCTTCTTGCTGTGAGGGAACCACGCTAACGACTATGCCTAACCACAACGTGGTAAGGTTAATTTATAATTTATTAATCTGAACATTTTATATTTTAAAATAAAGTTTTCATTATGTTCTTGTGAATTTCTGTGCAAGATCCCCCTATTTTTATGTTTAATAGTGTCAAGTCAACTATTAAAGTACTATTCTAAAGAAATATTAAAACTGATACGAAATCCCCAATAGAACATTTATTTAGTTACATTTTACAGACAGTAAATTTTACTACATTCACTATAGCAAATAAACTCTAAATTAAACTGTGCTTTTAAGATAATTGACTCGAAAGCTGGTGGTACCTCCTCTGAGGATTGAAGAAACAGGTGAAGGACTGGTTGCTACCCTCTTCACTCCAGTAGTGTTGTAACCTCAGGATGTCTTCACGCATCTTCTGGTTGTCTCGCTCACACTTTGGAACATAAGAACACTAGATAAGAAAAAAGAACAAGTGAAAAATAGTGTAGTATTATTATCCTTTTGTTTTATGAGATAGAGGGCTCGATTCCTAGGATCACTAAGACTCCACTGTGGGCAGATGAGCAAGACCCCTACATGCTTAATAGTTACATTTACATTTGGCAGACACTCTATGTGTGAAGATCTGTGTCCCCAAGCTGAGGAAATCTACAGATATCTGACATCATCTATTTCACAAGGTTACGATGGAAACATCAGAATTTGGCATGTGTAAGAAAATAGCTAGGATAATAAGTGGGATCAGCTAAGAATTCATAACATACAATATGATAAATCAAATTTAGTTTTATTTGTTTAGCGCTTTCACCAACAGCCATTGTCTCAAAGCAGCTTTACACAGACTGCAGTAACAGGGATGTGGATGGATTGAGAGAGGTTCCTATTCTTGATATATTCTGGTATTAATTATTTAATTTGCCTACACAATAAAGGCATAAGGTTTTCATCATGTTGCAGATTCTGGACAATGAATAGAACACTGCTCATATGCCTCATGATGGACAGTCATGTGTTGAGTGTAATGATCATGTGACGTGCAGTAAATAATGAAAGATGCACTTTAGAATAACACAGTACAGTTTTACAGTAGTAGATAGAGGGAAGGAAGGAAGGAATGAAGGAAGGAAGGAGAGTCAGAAAGAGACAAATACAAGGATGGAGTGATCACAAATAAATAGACATAAATAGAGGGATTGAGAGACAGATAGATGGCTCTATTTCCTATAGCAAACATTTTAGCTTTAAATTGTATTTTGTTGATTTTTTAAGCTAAGATAATTTATTCAGTGTTGTGTGTTGAGTTTGTCTAAACTTATTCCCATAGGCTGTTCAGTAGATTATCCATCAATAACACTGCACTGCCGACACCGCTATTTCTTTCTGAATTGTGAAGATGAGAGTCATCACTCAACACAGATCACCATCTGGGAGCTGTCAGAGAAGCCACTTAAGCAATACACATGAAGATGAATGTAGATGACAGTCGGTAAAGATCTTTCTGAGTGAAAACCAATTTGTAAACAATATAAGCATGTGCTGCACACAAGTTGTTTCACTCATCCATGAATTAATGCTATTATTTTATAATATTTTAATATCAGTGTTAAATAAAACCTATCAGTATCAATCCATTTATACTATAGTGAAAAAAACGTGTAACAGGAATAAGACTCAGGAAAAAGGTGTTAGAAACAAACAAATCAATTTATTTCAGAGACGTAACACAAACAGTCATAAACTGGAATTGAGCAAATGTAAAGTCTTTGGCATAAACGAACAACAGAAAGAACATTGCCCAGACTACAGGGATATCAGGAATCTTTAGAATCTGACTTAAATGCTTGGAGAACAAAGTCTGGAAGTCCTTAGAAGTTTTTGAAAGTTGGGAAATGATGAGATGGCAGTGAGTCTTTTTTCAAGTGCCAGGACGACGACGCCAAACATGTCCGTAATGTTATGACAGCAAGCGCAGCGTGGGGGCGGAGCCTCACCTGCAGATGCCACGCGAGGGGCGGAGCCCAGTTCACAGTCTTATATAACCCCCCCTCTAGAGGACGCCTCCTGGAGTCCTCCAAGGCGCAGCCCCAAAGAAAAAAAAAAAAAAAAAAGAAAAATAAAAGACCTCCAAAAGAAAACCCAAAACACCTCGCAGTCTGCCCCTGTGCAAAAAAGATAGCGGGGGTCCAGGGCCCTGTACACTCCATAAAAGGAGTGGGGTGTGATCAGGGTGAGGCTTCCAAGCCACTATGAGGAAGAGACGCGGGTCTTTAGTCTCGCCCTCGAGTAACTCGGACAAGGATGCAGGGAACTCTAATGACTGCATAGGGAAACTGGAAGGCCACGACGGGAAACCAGAAAGCCACGGAAGGACACCTGAAGGCCACGAAGGGAACTCGGAAGGCCACGGAGGGAACCGGAGGGACCTCTAAAGTTACTAGAGAAACCACTGAAAGGACCGGAGAGACCACTGAAGGGACCGGAGGGGCCTCTAAAGGGACCGGAGGAACCACTGAAGGGACCGGAGGAACCACTGAAGGGACCGGAGGGACCTCTAAAGGGACCAGAGGAACCACTGAAAGGACCGGAGAGACCACTGAAGGGACTGGAGGGGCCTCTAAAGGGACCGGAGGAACCACTGAAAGGACCAGAGGGGCCTCTAAAGGGACCGGAGGGACCTCTAAAGGGACCAGAGGGACCTCTAAAGGGACCAGAGGAACCACTGAAAGGACCGGAGAGACCACTAAAGGGACCGGAGGGGCCTCTAAAGGGACCGGAGGAACCACTGAAAGGACCAGAGGGGCCTCTAAAGGAACCGGAGGACCCTCTAAAGGGACCGGAGGGGCCTATAAAGGGGCTGAAGGAACCTTTAAAGTGACCAAAGGGACTGGAAGGGCCTGAGAGACCTCTGGAGGGGCCAAAGCGGCCTGAGAGACCTCTGGAGGGGCCAAAGGGGCTTGAGAGACCTCTGGAGGGGCCAAATGGGACTGAGAGACATCTGGAGGGGCCAAAGGGGCCTGAGAGACCTCTGGAGGGGCCGAATGGACCTGAGAGACCTCTGGAAGGGCCGAGAGGGACTAAAAAAGACTAAAAAAACTCAAAAGAAAACACAGACAAAAGATCTGGTGCAAACGCTGTCGAGGGCTCAGATGCAGACGCAAACGAGGGCTCAGATGCAGACGCAGATGAGGGCTCAGATGCAGATGCTGACGAGGGCTCAGATGCAAACGCTGACAAGGGTTTAGACTCTGACGACGACTCTGACGAAGACTCTGATGAAGATGAAGACTGACAAAGATGAAGACTCCTACAAAGATGAAGACTCTGACGCAGATGAAGAAGCAAAGGGCTCTGGCGAAGACGAACCCAGCTGACTGAGACCCCTCGCTGGACCGAACAATCCAGTTTGCTTTCGGGGCCCCAGCTGCACGTCCAGTACATGCAACAGCAGGTGGGGTCGCAGCCCTGGGGTAGCCTCCATCACCTCGACAGGACCACTGTAGCAACCATCGAGCGTGACAGACGAGATGTGAACCTCTACGTAGCCTAGTGAAAGCACAGTGGGCTCTGATGCAGACACAGTGGGCTATGATGCAGACATAGTGGGCTCTGATGCAGACACAGTGTGCTCTGATGCAGACACAGAAGGCTCTGATGAAGAAAAGGTCTCAGAAATCCAGTGCAGAAAGCATGTAATGTCCACTGGTTGTTGCCTGTAAACACCCCATACCGATGCAATCGCCAGTAATGCCTCATCGCTCAACAAAAGTAAAAAAACCCTCACATTTTGCTTTTTCCGATGGGAACAGATGAGCGAGTGAAAAGTAACGGCGACACTCTGCGATGAATGGCAGACAACATTTCTGCTTGCCGTTGAACCTATTCGGGGGTTTCCGGGGCTTACCTGTAGGTGCTAGCAAGCGGGCTAGTAGGTTAGCTGGTTCGGTTAGAGATCAGACGGCTAGTGTGAAGCCGGATAGTGGCGACTAGCAGGTTAGCCTCAGTAACATTGAATGCTAAGGCTAGCGATGCTAGACGCACAGACAAATAGTCAGGGCTAAACGGTTTAATAAAAGAGTCCAGTACCGTATTCCTTCCCGCTGGATCCGTAGTAGGTGGGTAACGCCGTGAGCACAGAGAAGAGAGCTGGATCCATAATGCAGTGAAGGGTGATAGTTTATTTATAGTGGTGAGAGTGCAGATAAATATACAGTGAACATGAAGGTAAACAAAACAAACCAAACACGAATACACGAAGACGAATAAGACACACGGTGACACTATAAACCATACGAGAACTTAGACACATAAATCCACAGATCGTCCCAAAGTCACAAAAGTCCCAAAGTCCTTAAACACGCCGTACATTGACAATCCCCCATACCTGCGCTTACCGGCGTGTCACCTTAAATATTGCTTCATCGCCCTGGTAACCTAGTTGCCAGGACGACGACGCCAAACATGTCCGTAATGTTATGACAGCCGACGCAGCGTGGGGCGGAGCCTCATCAGTCTACGCTGCATGGGGCAGAGCCTCGCCTGCTGACGCCACTCGAGGGGCGGAGCCCAGTTCACCGCCTTACAGTAATCTTCGTTCGTAAACGTGTGTGTGTGTGTGTGTGTGTGTTAACCAGCCACATTTTAAGCATAAAATACAGGTGTAAATGACCACTCTAAGGTTTTTCATAACTTTTTTCAAAATTATTAATCGGTCATAATTAAGAGACACAAACCCTGCCAACTTTAACTCAATCTGAATCAGTGTTGCAGACGTTTACTAAGCACTTCACCAGCCAGAATAACACTGCTGATATAACTGACAGAACAGAATTTTACTTAAAAAGATTAAAAGAAAACGAAGGTGTTGATTTATTACCACTTATATAGGCTAAACACTCAATCCACTGTCTCAATCCACTCTCCTATCAGCTATACAGAAGTTCAGACATCAGGGACTCTAAGTTTTACATTAGTCACTCTTACTACACAATCATATCAAATATCAAAGTTTAATGTCATATAATCACATTAGCAATAATTGCATTGCATCACACACATTTCTGTCGTAATGCTTCCAACTATCATATCCCTTATTCTGTGTATAAACTATTTGCCCTCCTGCAGTCTGGGAGGCGTTACAGAAGCCATTGGGACAAGGCATACAATGTATACAACTTCTACCTTAGTGCAAGTAATTACCGCTATGTGTTCTGTATATTCAT
>JAOTRA010000011.1:657115-670054 GCA_026260255.1 Pseudolaguvia tuberculata | reverse complement strand
ATTCATTCATTCATCTTCTTGCCCGCTTATTCCCTAATTCGGGGTCATATTTTTCAACCTAATGTACGTGCTTGGACTGTGGTAGGAAACCGGAGAACTTTGAGGAAAACCTGCATAAGCACAAAGAGAACATGCAAACTCCACACGGAAAGATACATTACAAACATACATTACATTACCAAAAAGTTTGTGGCCACCTGAGCATCACACACATACATGCAAGTTGAAATAACCTCCAGATTTATACCCATTTTGCTATTAGATGAAGCTCCACACTTCTAGTAACACCTTCCACTTTAATGTGAAGCTTGTGTGATAAATCACTCCACTCATAAGAGCAGAACTTTGTACACTGTTTTTGGTGTTCATCTGGGAAGACAGGTGACACAAAGGGCTTAATGGTTAAGGTGTCTGGACTGTGACCAGCAAGTCCGAGGTTCGGCTCTCACCTCCACCAGGCAATGTGAGGAAGGTCCTTAACACCATTAAGCTCCATTGAACAAAAGAGCATAAATGTAAGTCACTCTGGATATGAGCATCTACCAAATAATGTAAAGGTTGAAACAACCCAAAGCCATCTGATTGAAGAAGTAAACTTTTTTTTTTCTCATGAGGCAAGGAGCATAAATCACGACAATGGAAAAAGCAAAAAGTACTTTACCATTCAGTCATACATCCTCTCTGGTAGGCCCTAGTCAAAAGGCCCAAAGGTTCTCTGGATGTCTGGCTACGCAAGAATCCGGCTAAGCTGACTTGCATGCATTAAACCAGCAATAGATCCCACAGGCAGTCATAATGATAGTTCATTAAATGTAGATAAGTACATAAGGATATTATGTAAAAGAATATATAAGACATGTAGGTAGTTGGGGTGAGAGGCAGATGTAAAGGACAGGGTAGTGCGGAGAAGAGTGATTTGCTGTAGCGACCCCGGACAGGAACATCCGAAAGGAGGCGATGATGAAAGGATGTAAAAGGATAAAGGCTCAGAATGTTCAAGATACTTTTATTCCCTTTTTATGTTTTTACAAGAACGTTTGAAGCATAAAAAATAAATAAAGGCAAAATATTTGCAAACATCAGTACAAAGATGGTGTATAGTCATGGGAACAAGTCTCAAAAACAAAACCAAAAAATTTTTGATGCTAGACATAGTGTAAATTATAAAGAAATATTAAGCACTAATTATTCCTTATTTTCTAGTCAGTTTGGCTTTCTCTTCTCTGTAGCCTTTTAAAAGTTGGTTAACCAGGTTGAGTTCATGCGTACGTTTCACAGGAAACAAAGGGGGAAACGGGTTTCCCTTATACTCAAGAACAGCCATAGCAGCACGATCAAGATTTTCTCTGTTTGGAATACGGGCCATCAGTGTATATCTACCAGTCTGGTTTTCAAACCTTGGAGCAAGGACTTTAAAAAGTTTGGGAATCAAATCTTTCTCCTGAAAAAATCAACAACAGTCATGTTAGTTGAAATATACTACATACTAGAAATACTTGGGTGAATATTCTCATATTTGAGTGTAAACATTTTTAGATGAAGATTTCGATTTCCTCTGTTCAGGTCAATGATGTTGGATAACCATGTAGTAAAGGCAAAGTCAAAAGTTTAATTGTCATTTTAACCATATATGACAGTACAGTATAAATGCCGGAAATACCGTTTCTCCGGGTCCATGATGCGACATACAAGACCAAATAAGTGCAGACATAGGACAAGTGACAACAACAAGAATATAAAGATTTTCTACTAATAGAAAATTAATCGACAATAAAAAGCGGAGATGAATTTCTGTGGTCCGCAACTAACAGGCCCAAACTCCACCGACGATGAGCAGCAGTCAGACACCAGCACACCGTTCCGTGTTCATTTTAGCTTAATGGCGTACAGAACGCTGTTATGTCTTCGTAGAAAACAAAACAAAAACACAGCAGTCACTAAACTCATGCAGTAGTGATAGTTCGGTTTAGGCAGCAGACGACAGCCAATTGTTTTCGCTTAACATATACGCCCGCCTTCTTTCCGCGCTTCTGATTCCTCACGCACCTGTCGCGGAGTTTGTTCACTAAAACTTCCTCATGCAGACTAATTGCTGCAAGATTTTCCAGCCTTTATAATGTCAGTCCACATGAATGTACATAAACACCATGGTTTGGTATCCATGTGTTGTGGTAGTCAGGCTATTTTAAAAGAAAAGTACCATTTTGGACCCGGAGCGGCCGCTACATTCTACTAACGCGTTGCCTACGTAACCATATATGACAGGACAAGTGCAGATCATACAGAAAAAAGAACAACACAGAGAACGACTAATAAAAAATGAAGAGTCAATAAAAATGGAGGTAGTACCTACCGTAAGCCAAAAATCTGCCATTTCCATTGCCTTTTTGTCTGTATCTCCTTTTTTGGCATAGTCAATTATCTGGCAACGCAAAGAGAAAAAAAACCAAAACATTTATTCACAAGACACCAAACAACTGCAAAAAAATATGCAAAATAAAAAAATTTAGGTTGCAGGTTCTCCCTGGCTCTTGTTTGGGTTTTCTCTGACTACCCCGGCTTCCAAACAAAATCAAACCCTTGAACCGAAAACAATTCACTGGAGAACTTTTTGTAAAGGAATGAGCTTACAGTGGGAAACCAGACTGGCACGGTCACAGACCACCGAAGACTCCTACCCGTTAATGAAATTGCCTAATATAAAGTGTAACTAGGGCAGCACAGTGGCATAGTAATTAGCACGGTCACCTCACAACAAGATGATCCTGGGTTCGATTCTTTCTGTGCAGAGTTTATTCCCAGAAGAGTGTGTGTGGTTGTTCATCTATGTGCAATGGACTGGGGACATGTACAGGGTGTTGCCCTGCTTTTTGCCCTATGTGAGCTGGGATAGTCTCCAGCAGACCAAGAATTATGGAATAAACAGATTAGAAGATGAATAAATGAATGTAAGTCTAACTACAGAATTTAGAGCTTCTACCAGGTCTGTGAAAAAAAAAATTACACATGAAACAGATCCCTGGTGAGAAAAAGGTTGGGGCTTGTTGCTGTAAAAATAAAAGATTGTGAGTTCGATTCCTGTTCGGGCCCCCGAGCATGGACCTTAACCACCAACTTCTCAGTATAAATGAAGAAAGATATAAAGGTTTGATTTCTGTGCAGAGTTTGCATGGGCTCCCTGTGCTTGCATGGGTTTCTTCCCATCATCTAAAACACATGTACATGAGGTTGATTAGTGATTCTAATGTGTGTGCGTGTGTGTGTGTGTTCGTTTATGTGTGGCCCTGCGATGGACTGGCGACCTGGGATAGGCCCCAGCAGACCCCCACGACCCCGATATTGGGAATAAGCGAATAAGATGAATGAATGTAGGAACTTTCAGCATTTCTACTTTGACCTATGTGATCTCACCTTTTCAGCGTAAAATCGGACCTCGTCGGCTCGCGCCCGTGTAGTCTCGATCCTCTCGTGCCGAATTAAACCGGTGAGAATATTTCGGAGCATGTTTATCCGAGACTCGGGTCCGAGGCCTATACGCCGAGCCACGCGCCCGTGCGAGATCAGCGCCCGAATAGTGACACGCATTTCGCTAAAGGGGCAACGAAGGACACAGACAATCCGGAGGAAATGTTTCTAAACTCGGATAAATGTCATTAATTATAGGAGGTATAAATATAAAATATAAAAATTGGTATATTTTTTTTATTAATAATATTAATTCGAATATTAATTTCTACTAAAAACCCCGACAGATTCGGTATAACCGCGTACACGCTTTTGCACATGCGCACAAAAGGTCCTACCCCCACGTCGAATCGTTTAATTATCTACTGCCACCTATAGGGCTGGAGTAAGTGCGTGTGCGTGTACGGCTTTCTATAGTTTTTTATTTTATTTTTACAGACCACTTTCAAGTAGGGTTTGCGACTAAACATTGCTTTTCTTTTCTTTCTTTTTTTTAACAATCATTGTTCAAAACCGAGCTTAATTGCTGATTAAAAAATTCTGAGCAGCTATTATTACTAACCGAGTGCAAATGACTTTTATTTTGAAGGAACACCTTAAGTAATAAACAGGAAGTAGACTTATCTTGCCTGCAGTTATTGCTATTTTAACTCGTTTAGACTTTAAACACAAATTTTTATCATTTATTCATTCATCTTCTTATCCTCTTATTCCCCAATTCTAGGTCACAGGTGACCAGTCCATCGCAGGGCCACACATAGACGAACAACCACACAAACATTTACTCTAATGCTTAATGTAGAATCACCAATCAACCTAATGTACATGTTTTTGGACGGTGGGAGGAAACCGGAGTACCCGGAGGATGATTAATAAATCTCCCACTTGATTGTAGTTGTAGTTTCTTGTGATTAGTCGGTGAATAAATGGTCACAAGGCGACATGTTTTCGTTCCGGTTAATGAGTTTTGTGCCGCTGCTAGTTGTCGCGTTTGTTCTGCGTTTATTTTTCATCGGTTTCGGAATTTATCAGGATAAAAACATGGCAGTCAAATACACTGATATCGACTTTCATGTGTTTTTGGACGCATCCCGACTCGTAACACAGGTGAGATTCATAGTCAACATACTGCAATGATAATCTATTTAACCTTAATGGCCGCTGTGGTCCTTAGTTTCCATACGTCAACACGTCCGCCATATTTGTCCAGGCAAATGGTTCCAGTAAATAAATGCAAATAAAAGAGAGAGATTATATATGTGTGTGTGTGTGTGTGTGTGTGTGTGTGTGTGTGTGTGTGTGTGTGTGTGTGTGTGTGTTGCTTTATGAATAATGTGGGTCCATGCCATAGTAAAAATAGAGATGTTCAAAAAGGTGTGACAGTAGCAGCCAAGATCAGTGCAACAAAAAAAACCCCATAAATACAGCATGTATTTTGATGTATAAGTGATTATAATGTAAAGTTTACAGTTTTCTCATAGACACTGTGAATCTGAAAGAGATATTATTAAATGATACTAACTATATATTCATTCAATCATCTTCTTAGACCATCCCGAAGGTCACGGGGGTCTGCTGCGACAATCCCAGCACACATAGGGCGAGAGGCGGGGGTACACCCTGGACGGGTCACTAACTATATATATAACCATTTATTACCAGGGGTGATAATTACCATTTAATAATCACCCCTGTCCCTTCAGTGACAACCAATTTAATCATCACATTCCAAGAAAGTCACACATTATTTTAAAGAGTTCAACAAATATAGCAGCCATGTCATGGTGCAGATCCCACCATCCACCTCTGACAATTACTGCAAAAAGAGTGATTTGAAAGTCGGAGAATTGTGGTTTTTGAATAATGTTTAAGTTTCGGCTCCTTTCGGCTGCTCCCGTTGGGGGTCGCCACAGCGGATCACTGTTCTCCACACTACCCTGTCCTTTACATCTGCCTCTTTCACCCCAACTACCTGCATATCTTCCTTCACCACATCCTCTTTGATCTTCCTCTTTTCCTCCTACCCAGGACCTCCATCCTCAGCATTCTCCTACCAATCAAATGCATGTCCATTCTCTGCACATGTCCAAACCATCTCAACATTGGCTCTCTCACCTTGCCTCCAAAACATCCTACATGCGCCGCCCCTCTAATAAACTAATTTCTAATCCGGTCCATCCTCGTCACCCCCAATGAAAATCTCAGCATCTTCCACAACGCCACTGTCTCTAAACTGTACAACATTGCTGGTCTCACTACAGTCCTATAAACTTTCCTTTTCACTCTTGCCGAAACTCGTCTATTATAAATCACTCCTGCCCCTCTTCTCCACCCGCTCCACCCCGCCTGAGCTCTTTTCTTCACTTCTCTAACGCACTCTTTATTACTTTGCACTGTTGAGCCCAGGTACTCTTCCACCTTCACTACCACTTCTCCCTGCAACCTCACCACCTAGTTGCCTTCCCTCTCATTCACACTCAGTCTTACTCCTGCTGACTTTCATTCCCGTTCTCTCCAGCGCATACATCGACCTTTCCAGATTCTTCTCAACCTGCTTCTTATCCTCACCACAAATCACAATATCATCTGCAAACATCCTCGTCAAATCACAATATCATCTGCAAACATCATTGGCAAAATCACGATATCATCTGCAAACATCATCATCCATAGAGACTCCTGTCTGAACTCATCTGTCAAACTGTCCATCACCAATGCAAACAAAACAGGGCTCAGAGCTAATCCTTGATGCTATTTAAAGCTACTCTAACGCTTGAAAATTGGAACACTGGAACAGTTTAAAAACATGTTGATTGGTGATTCTAAATTGCCCATACGAGTGAATGTGTGTGAGTGGTTGTTTGTCTATGTGTACCCTGAGATGGACTGGCTACCCGTCCAGGGTGTACCCCTGCCTCTCGCCCTATGTACACTGGGATAGGCTCCAGCAGTCCACCGTGACCCCAAATTGGGTAAGAATGAATGAATGAATGAATGAATGATTGAATGAATTAAATGCTACAAAAATATCTTTGACAACTTTGGCCTTCCATATTTGTTGTTTGGAGATGAACAACATATGGATCTGATGGTCAGGTGACCAAGCTTTTGGCAGTTTAATGTAGTATGTATATGATTTCAGATGAAGCTGTAAGTTCCAAATTATTATTACTTTGCAACTGTTTCCATATTATGTAAGTTTATTTCTCTTCTATGCCTGCTTGCATTCTGTTTCTTTTTGTTCCTACTCCAGCTTATAAAGATACACAATTTGTTGTTTGATATGTATTTTTCATTTCACTAGTGTTTTCTGATTTTCTGATTCTGAACACTGCATTTGTATCCCGTGTCTATTTTCATGTCCCCAAATGTCGGATTTTAGTGTCAATCCGAACACCTTTTTGGACTAGAAATACTTTATAAACACTGAACAGTGAATTGAATGAATTGCGAGAAGAATTAAGTTTTTGAGGTCACATCATACCAGTCCAAGGTTTAGAAGTTATCTACTTGCCTGCATTTGTATACATGAGCTGGTTATTACTACGCTCACCGTGATAATGTCATGTCAATCATATCCCACAGGTGGTTTAATCAAGTCATCAGGCACTGCTGCTTACAGAGACCGAGTGCTCATTAACTCATATGCTAAAAGGTCAGCCAAGGTATGATGGTTTAATACACTAATACGTCCACACACACTCATGCATGAACAGATACAGAAACATCTCTAGCAACTTTGTCATTAGGATAGATATGACTTTGTCTAAGATGACGTGATTTCAAATAAAATCAATCAACCAATCTCTTTTTGCCCACAAATAAACTGAAAAACTGTAACTGAGTAAATGCTGAAAATGATCTGATTCTGGATAGGTTTACTAATACTGACGATTCCTGGATTAGCATTAATTCCCAACATAAACTTAGACTATAAACTCAATATATTAAAATATATATTATATTAAAATAGCTGATGATAATCAGAAAGAACATTATTGAAGTTAGACCGTACTGATTCTAAACATGAATGAATTTAGACCAATTTTACTACCATCAATAGTAATCAAATTTCCTCAATATATATAAAATTTTTTATTTTATGAATATTCATCAAATCTATAAATATTCACACACACACACACACTCACACACAAACACACTCACCTAAATACCATACCACATATCTATGTTTAGTCCTGTTGGTAAGGGGAATATTTACAAATTAACTAAACTACAAAAACATAATATAAATTGTTTACTTATTATTATTTAATATATAAAATTCATTCATTCATCTTCTTACCCGCTTATTCCCTAATTCGGGGTTATTAGGTGCCCAGATTAGATTGTTGTAACGCAGTACTGTCCTATAACTTTCAGAAAAAAGATATAGCTCACAAATATGAACACACAACTCCAATATTATCATCCCTGCACTGGCTACCTGTTAGGTTTATTGTACGGCTCTTAATGGTCTGATGTATCTAGCTAGTATTTTAACATGCTACAGTCCATCCCCCTACTTGAAATCTCAATCTCCTGGATAGCAAATTATTAAAGGCAAATTATTATTATATTAAAGGCTAGTGTCTGCTAATATTATGAACAGCAACTATGACTATTTTTCTCTACCTGTTTCTATCGGCACTGGTAGACCTTCAGTAATGAAAAGTAAGAACCCTGCAAGGATCTTGAGGGATCCAGAGATTGCCAGCTTTAATTGTATTATGCTATATAAAATAAAATAAGTAAGTGTAAAATAAAATAGTAAATGAAACACACTTTTTTCAGGTAACTGTCCCCAAATCATAATGTGTTTCCTGTTTATTTTGGGGTTTTCCTTGCCCTAGTCATGCCAGGTTGCTCACAAGGGATGTTTTTAAAAATGTTTTTTTTAATAACTTTTTGGCTTCTTTTCTCTTCTTACTTATGTTCTGTAAATTTGCTGTAAGCCAATTTCCATTGTTAAAACACAGAAATAAAGCTGAATTGTTGTATACAAGTCTAGGAATGCAAACGTTATACTGTTCTGAAATAAAGTTTGTGAATCACTTACAAATTTGAACTATTCCAATGTCATTATAACATATCATCATCTTCATCTCCTTCCGGCTGCTCCTGTTAGGGGTCGCTACAGCGGATCGCTCTTCTCCACAATACCCTGTCTTATACATCTGCCTTTTTCATCATTCATATCTTTCTTCACCACATCCATAAAGCTCCTCTTTGGTCTTCCTCTTTTACTCCTAGTCAGCACCTCCATTCTCAGTATACCAATATACTGCATGACCCTCTTGTGCACATGTCCAAACCATCTCAACCTAGTCTCCGTCACCTTATCTCCAACACATCCTACATGCGCCATCCCTCTAATAAACTTGACAGATCCAGCTCCTCCTCCTGTCTTTTTGACAACGCCTCTGTCTCTACACCATACAACATAAACGTTCCTTTTCACTCTTGCCAAAACTCGATCACAAATCACTCCTGCCACTGTTCTCCACCCGCTCTACCTTGCCTGAACTCTTTTCTTCACTTCTCTAACACACTCTCTGTTACTTTGCACTGTTGAAACATCATATAACGAACCAAATTATTTCAATAAATGTAACACATTTAAGCAATGTACACTTCAGCAATCTTATAATACAAATACACAAGAGTTTCTAAGGCTGTTGCCTTGGAAACCAAGTGAGGCTTAAGTAAAAATACTCAAAAGGTTACCATGGTACTAGTACAGTATGTGCTTACATGTGGCAAGACTAATGAAAAAGGAAGCATCTGCAGCAAAGTTAAAGTCAGGCAAAAAAATTAACAATCAATTCATCAACTAAAAATTTAAGTAAAAAATAGCTTGCATTGCAGCGTATTTCCACTTGGGTCAGTTAGTGAAACAGCAAGACACAGTAATGGAAAGTAACTTATTACAAATACTTTTATTTACGTTTTTACTTGAATATTAAAATACATTTTTCAAGCTCATGGCATTTTTTTCAAACGAATTAAAAAAAAAGAAATTAATTTTCTTTTAAGGAGTGAAGCATTCAAGGATTAATGTTTTATAGGTTAAATATTTAACTAGCAGGGGTGGGCAATTATTTTTTTACATATAAGAACGAGAAAATATTCTAGAGGGTCGGACCGAAAGGTTCAGCTAAAGTCTTCATAATATTAATTGTGTTTCTTTATATAAAGCAGCAAAAAGCATTGTTTTGATAAGTTGGCAAGACTGGTAAGAATATATGTTAAAATTGAGAAATTGAAAAAGAGAAGTTATCCTGACATTTTGTAACAAACAGGCTGTAGGCAAGTCCATTGTGCAGAGTTGATATAAGGTATTTATTTTGGGAAAGGGAAGTGGAAGGCAAACAAGTCCAAAGGGGTAATCCAAAGAATAGTCAAACACACAGCAAAGGTCAGTAATATAAAATAGCATAAACACAGAGAGATAGAGATTGCTCAGTAAGGCCTAGGGCAACAATACTTCACAAAGATCTCCTGAGAACCACCTGCTTATATAGGCCGACCACACCCAAAATGGCCGACTCAGAATTTGTCTATTAGAACTCGGGTGATGGTGCCCTCTGCAGGCGGTCCTCCGAAGGCACAGTCCTTACACATTTACTTTACAAAACTTCCCAATGCAATGGTTAACGAAATGTGAACATTTGAACAGTTCTTGAGTCATTATATAAGTGACCATTATCACCCACAATCTGTAAGATACATTAATTAGAAACAAAGTATGACTACATTTGTAATTAAATTACGTTCACACTGATTACTCAGAATCTCTGGATGTGTGAAGCTTGGTAAAAAACTACCTATTTGAAGCATGGCTACCAAATCTTTGGATATCCATTTCAACATCATTCAAGTTTTTATATTTTATTTTATATGTCTAATTGCAATCTTTGAACACAAAAAGGAAAGCGCCATGGCGTAGTGGTTAGCACAGTCGCCTTACAACAAGAAGGTCCCGGGTTTGATTCTAGGGCCGGGAATCTTTCTGGGCAGAGTTTGAACGCTTGCCTGGGTTTCCTCTGGGTACTCCGGTTTCTCCCACCATCCAAAAAAGCATGAACGTTATGTGACTGGTGAGTCAAAATTGCCCAAACGAGTGAATGTGTGTGAGTGGTTGTTTGTCAATATGTTTCCCTGTGATAGTCTGGTGAACTGTCCAGGATGTACCCCTGCTTCTCGGCTTATGTTTGCTGGGATAGGCTCCAGCGGACCCCGTGACCCCAAGTTAGGGAATAAACGTGTAAGAAGATGAATGAATATACACAGCAATCTGGTTTCCGCAATTCAAACACACTGCTTTACCTCTTACTTCAGTAAATAAATACTTAACAGTCTATGCCTTCTAAAAAACGCTACATTCAGCATCTACCTTAGGTACCTTATCTACGTACAACGTCAATTCACTAACACGACTTATATACCTTAAGTACCGATGCACAAAGTAAAAAACACAACTTAAAAATAAAAGCAATACACATTCCATCTACGCATGTAAAATAATATATGCAATATGTAAAATTGAAATATCTTACAAACCTTACACAGGTCGGTCAGAGTCAACCATTCGGCCCGCGGGGCATAAAATGCTAGTGTCTTTTTAAGCGATAAGAATTGTTTTTCTGATAATGTTTTGTTGTTTAACATTTAGTTCCTTTTTTACTGTCTAACATTGTAAGGAGGACTGGGTTTCATTTAAATTATCGTGATTCTATTTTTTTCTTAGGAATCATAATTTGTTGACGATTATTAAAGAAATAATTGCGATTATGACGACTTATTGTTTGACTTAAAGATTTATTATTTGCTCTAAGGTTTTAGCATTTAATTATTTGTGTCCATATTAACCCTTGCTGTAAGTATCTTATAGCTAAATAGTATTTCAGGAGATCCATATTTTGTGTCCTGTCATTAGTGTTTATCTGTTTAGTAACATATAAATTAATAAATATGAGAAAGAGACAAGAGAGAGAAAGCGAGAAAGACAGATAGAAAAGAAGAACCAGAGCAAACGGAGAGCCAGAGCACTAGCTACAACCTTCTTTTATTCCTTCCTTGAACATGTGACTAAGAACCAAATTTAATACAAACTGACCAATCAGCAAAGAGAGACTATATATATACTTGTTAATTTAAACTGTTTTTGGGATTTGAATTTCCACCTTGTAATCATCTTCACACACAGTCTATATCTAATCTATATTATACTTAATTCCAGGTCACAGATTTTTGCTCGAGTCAATATCCGAACTCTATTAAAGTCGAAAGGCATGAGATATACTCCCTGAACAGGTCGCCAGTCCATCATAGGGTTACACACACACCTACTGGAAAATTAGAATCATTAATCAACCACAACTGGAGAACCCGGAGTAAACCCAAGCAAGCACAAGGAGAACATGCAAACTACACACAGAAAGACCCCTGCATGGGAATCGAGCCCAGGACCTTCCTGCTGTGAGGTGACAGTGATAACCACTAAACCACCATGCTAAAACCTCAGTGGATGAATCAAAATCAATGTCACAAAATTTGTAGATGTAGAGGTACCACTAAGTAGGGAAAAGGTGAAAGGTTCTAAGAGATCTTTTAGTAGTAATAATAATTGGTAGTAATAATAATTGGAAGGGCGTTGCGGTGTCGCAGTGGTTAGCACTGCAATAACAAGTTCCAAGATTGAATTCCTGGTCAGGGATTTTCTTTGTGCCGAGTTTGCATGTTCTTCCTGAGCTTGAGTGGGTTTCCTTCAACAGTACAAAAACATATACATTGGTTGATTGGTGAGACTAAATTGAGCATAGGTGTGAATGTGTGTATGGTTGTTTGTGTATGTGTGTCCCTGTAATGACTGGTGTCCTGACCAGGGTGTATCACTGCCTCTCGCCCTATGTTCGCTGGGACAGGCTCCAGCAGACCCATGTGACCCCAAATTAGGGAATAAGCTGGATAGAAATGAATGAATTAATAATTAGTAGTGTGGAATGAGTGTGGTAGGAAATCCAATCTCATATACTTTCATGAGGCTGAACTTTCTATTGTCACCTCATTCTAGCTCATCAGTTCTATCAAAACTTTGATCAGGATGGGGTTTACTGGCAGAAAAGTAGACGTGACAAAGAGTGAATGTTAATGAAAATTTAGGAATTAATGGAAAGTTTTAAGAAAAATGAAAGGAAAGGAAATGAAATGAAAGGAATGCCTATATATTTCCGTGTTTTTCAATGTTTTAAATCATTCACTTCAAATTTGTTATCAAAATAAGTAAACTTAACAGAAGATTAGAATCAGAAGTTCAGTGAAACAGTGATTAGGGGGTTTGTGTGGATCACATAACGTGTTCCTAATCTAGAACCTGGTCATGAAGAGGTGTTAATTAACATGTATTTAATTGACCGACTGAATGAATGAATGAATGAATGAATGAATGAATGAATGAATGAATGAATGAAT